>JABCMI010000105.1:600000-845188 GCA_026261945.1 Hirschfeldia incana
CAGTCGTCGTGGTGGAGCAAGGTGGGCCCATGCAGAGTCCAGGTGGCAGCGTTTTGTGGAACGGGATAAGCACTGGGGCTAGACCTAAACACGCTAGCTCGGACTGGTGGTACGAGGACGCCTCCATGCTTAGCTTTCCTCTTTTTAAAAGACTCATCACTGCCATGGACTCCAGAGGCATAAGAGAAGACATCATCGCCGGTTCTTTAACTTACTACACAAGTAAACACTTGCCTGGCTTAAAAAGACGAGGTCGGGGAGGGCCTGAGTCCAGCGGTCGTTTCAGCACGCCCCCGATGAGCTCGGGGAGCGTACTCTCCGAGGAAGAGCAGAGGCGCTTGCTCGAAGAGACAGAGGAGCTTCTACGCATGCAGAAAGGTTTGGTCCCGACCAAGTTCTTCGCCGACATGCTTAGAATCGCCAAGATTCTGAAAGCTAGTCCGAGCTGCGTTGCCAATCTTGAGAGGAGGATAGGGATGCAGCTGGACCAGGCGGCGTTGGAGGATCTTGTGATGCCTAGCTTCTCTCATACGATGGAGACACTATACGATGTTGACTCTGTGCAGAGGATCTTGGACCATTTTCTAAGCACTGATCAGATTATGCCTGTTGACGTTGGCTCTCCTTGTTCTTCTTCAGTAGATGATGATGGGAATGTACCGCAGTTAATAACACCGATGACCGCGGTTGCAAAGCTGATCGATGGGTATCTTGCTGAGGTTGCTCCTGATGTCAATCTCAAGCTACCAAAGTTCCAAGCTCTAGCTGCTTCTGTTCCTGAATACGCTAGACTCTTGGATGATGGACTCTATCGTGCAATAGACATTTACTTAAAGGTAAGAGAAGAGGAACAAACAACAACATACATCAATAATCTTGTCTTTTCTTTAACGCAGAGATAAGATATTAAGTTTTGTTTTCTTTTACTTATTGGCAGCATCATCCATGGTTAGCGGAAACAGAGAGAGAGAATGTGTGCAGGTTGTTGGATTGTCAGAAGCTCTCTTTAGAAGCTTGCACACACGCGGCACAGAACGAGAGATTGCCTCTGAGGATAATTGTCCAAGTCCTCTTCTTTGAGCAGCTTCAGCTCAGGACATCTGTAGCTGGATGCTTCCTGGTTTCAGACAACCTTGATGGTGGATCAAGACAGTTAAGAAGCGGTGGAGGATCAACCGAAGGAGGAGGAGGAGGATGGGCAACTGCGGTAAGAGAGAATCAAGTGTTGAAAGTTGGAATGGACAGTATGAGAATGAGGGTTTGTGAGTTGGAGAAAGAGTGTTGTAATATGAGACAGGAGATTGAGAAGCTTGGTAAGACGACGACGTCGAGAAAAGGTGGTGGAAACGGTAGCAAAACGTGGTTTGGGATAAAGCTGAAGTCACATCAAATGTGTAGTGCTCAAGAAGGATCTGTGTCAAAGTCTAACAACAGCGAGAATGTGAAGATGGAGAAGCTTAAGGATGTGAAAGAACGTCGTGGGAAGCATAAGAAAGCTTCTAGCATTAGTTCTGAGAGGACGTGAACAATGGTGAAATTTCCACGGTTAGTTTACCGTCTTTGAGATTGTTTAGCTTTTAAGGTTAAAAAAAAAAAGAGGTTCCACTGTTGTAATGTGTGCATTGTAGTCAAGTGGCAACTACTTTATCTGAATCTTTGACGAGCAACTACTTTCTTTGTCATTGTTATTTCTTAGAACAAACATTTTTGTGATAAAGTTGACACCTGAAAATGTGGAGGCAATTCTCCAGGCAAAGCATTCAATTCGTACACAAATAAGAGCAACCCTTTTTTTTTCCTGGTGAATCACAGACACAAATGCAAAGAGATGAAACTTTTGAATCCTAATTTGACACAAAATGTCAAGCATGTGTTTTTCTTTTTTGTTGTTTCACACTAAAAGTCATGCCGCTGTGTTTGAAAGATTCTCCTAGATGTTAAATTTACAATGTTACAAACATATTGTTCCAACCACTATATATCTAATTTATTATCAAATGAGATCCAGAAAGCAGCAACTGGATACATTTGTCCGAGTCTGAAACTATGAACTGATTTTAAAACAATGTTGTCTCTAGAATCTCGATAAAGTATCGATTTTTTTTGGAGTGTTTAACATGTGTTTATAAAACAGTAAATAACTCTATTTCACCAACCAATACACCACATGGGTCAACAACTCAACTCGATCACTCGAGATGCAAACAAGAGACGTGAAATTTTATGGCAGACAGAAAAGTTCAAGCTGGCATACCAATCCAAAAAAAAAAAACGAAAACAAGAACAATCAACCTTGAAAGTTGAAACCACAGAAGTTCCCATCTATCAAGAGTTCATCAAGCCTTGTATTTCTAAGAAACCTAAGCTACTGGATTCCATGACCGTTGACCACAAATCATAGTGTCCAAAAAGAAAACGATCCGCTTTACGGTCTTATTAGGGAAATTAAGAAAACAACCATTTTTTTTCTGATAAACCCTATCTGCTGATCCGGTCAGCCTTAATAGGAATGCATCTAAGTGCTATATTATAGTTCAACGGACACTATGAGTTGCGAACGGATTCGGGTCAAACGGATTATGAGATCCATGAGATCCAAGATGGGCCACCACACAAGAGGTAGACAAACCGTCTACATTTCTGTCTATCAGATAAACCAATTGGGTCAAACCCAATTGACAGACTTTCCAACAAAGTGTTGTTAACAGCAAAGGAAGAGAATCGATCTCATGACGTGGGAGTTGCACCCTTAGTCAAGGGACGTCCTACCACTCGCCCGCGACGTTGCGGGCAACACAACCATTTCTAGAAAAACAAACTTTTTTTTTGGAACAACTAACACAAAACATAACTATTGCTCAAAGAACGACTAACATAAAATCAAAAGCATTATTGACTTTCGTATATCTCTCTGTCTTTTAACATTTTGAACATCCATTAAGCGTAATGATATACAACAAGAGCATGAATGATCACCTAATCAATCAGCTTAGAAAAAGTCAATCATAATGAGAGTAGTGATTGTAATAGTCATCATCATACGATGAAGAAGAAGATCGATCATCATCATCATCATAATCATCAGAATCATAAACACGATGATTATGATAGAGGTTATGCTCAAAAGCTAGTCGATCTTCATCATCAGCATCATCAGACAAAGAAGAAGAGGAGGAGTGAGATTCGTGGTGGTAGGTGTAGGAGTAGAAGGAATCATCAGGAGGGAGACACATAAAAGTCCATAAACAGAGAACCAAACGACTCAACTGATACATCGGGTAACATACCGCCACGTCCACAAGCTGCCTTGTGTTGACCCTCTGGGACGAAGGTATCCTCCACATCAGCTGCCATGTCTCCGTTGAGACTTCGGCGATCGCCACAACCGCCGCGCTGTTGAAAACCATAACAACCACCAAAAGACTCTTCTCTCTTTTTTTTTCTATCTTTTTTGGTTTAGTCGTCGATTTGACTTTCGTGGGTTGGTACTTGGTACTAAATAGAGAAAGACTTTTAAAATGTTTTTATTGCACAACTAACAGAAAGAGATATGCTTTGTTTATTCAATGTCGACCATAAAGTTGTTATCTTTGTAACTACAATCTAAGTCTTCGGGTCGGGTTCCCGGATTCGGATTGACTTTTTTTTTGATATATGGATCTAATTAGATTTTGTAAAAATCGTGAATTTAGATATAGTTTAGTTTATTTTCTAACTACACATGAAAATCTATTTGTTATATAAGCAATTTTTTTTTGTTAATAACTACTACATTTTTATAATAATAAAGAAGTCTTAATTTGTAAAACATTTGAACTGTGATCAAATAACAATTCATCGCGAGACTTCTTATTTTTTAGTCTTATTTTTTTTTTAAAAGTTGCTTTATTTTAGCATTGACTAAATCGAAGTGAATGTTATAAATTTGATAGACAATAATTAGTGGAATTTTTTCACTAACTTTTCTTATCTACAAACGAACATAATTTCATGTTCAATCGAAAGAGCATAATTTTGATGAACATTAAATATGAAAAAGTGGAAAAAAAATCTTTTATGTTTTTGTTTTGTTTTCTATTTTATTTTCAAATTTAGATTTTTAATTTTAATTCTAAATTTGATTATTTTATTTGATGGTAGAAACATTTTTACTTATTATTTTTTTTTTAATTTGAACATATAATATTCTATTTTAATAAATGAATGCAATGACAATATGATTCTAAAATTTATATAATATGATTCTAAACTCAATAATTATGTTTTTGGTATAAAATTAAAAATCGAAGGTATATAAACCGAACCAAAATAAAGATGAATTTAAAATGGTAACTGTATTTTACTAACCAAAATACAGAAAAAAAACTAACCGAAATCCAGATTGAACACAAAATAAAATACTCGAAAATATGTAAATTGCCAAATACCCAAAAAGAAAGAAGATATGTTTAGTTATTCAATGTGGACCAAAAGTTGTGTGATCTTTGCAAAGAGAGTCAATTGAAAGTTGAAACCTTTTAGTTCTAAAGCTCAAAGTCAAAAGCTTTCGGACAAGAGCTAGATCTTTTGTGGTTTTATGTTACTTCCGTTAAAAGCCCGGCCCATTAATTGTCTTGATATTCAGCACCAGAGGAGAGACAAAGATAGAGACACTGAGGCAGCAAGTGGTTATACGAAGTGCAAAGAAGATAAGGCCATTGTGAAACGTTTTCAGACCCGTAGCAATGGCTCTGTCTCATTCCACGATTGTTTCACATAGTAGTAGTCTTCCTATGTGTAGATACTCAAAGCTTCGTCTTCTTAGCTCACCTTCATTGCCACTTCATTTCAATAAAAACGTCAAGAGGCTAGAGTCTTTTCATCTTCCACCACCAGCTGCAGCAGCTGCTTCGTCGTACTTTCCTATCGACGTTGAGTATCTCCAGAGAGAGTTCTCTGGCCATGGAGCCACTTTCGAGGATATCGGTATGTATAATATCTCTAACTTTGCTATTCTTCTTCTTCTTTGTCTGATCGAATGAGAAGAAGCTTACGGACTTTGATGTGATTAGGTGAGACGTGTGTTGCCAAACTGAAACTAGACAATGGAAATTCAGCCAATGTGATGTTGACACGTGGTTTGGTGACATCGTACAAAGTCAAAGTCTGGCATGGAGGCAAAGTGGAGCTTCTCCACACATGGGTGGAACAAGAACAACAAGAAGTAGTAGTGATAAGAGGAGGTGTTTCTTCTGCATTTAGCTCATCAGATGGCATTAACGAGTGGAGTCTCCATGGGATCACTGGAGATTCAAATGAGTGTGTTCAAGTGGAACTGAGAAGAGGTGACAAGAAGATGAAAGAGATTGAGATGAAACAGATTATTACTCTGAGAGGGGACACACTAAGTATTGAGCTTTGTGTGGCAAACAAAGGAGTTTCACCAATCAGTATCAAAGGCTGTTCACTTGTAAGTTATTTGACAGTGAGCACACCAGAAGCTACCTATGCAGTTGGGTTGGAAGGTTCAGATTTTGTTGAGAAGACTCCTTTTCTTCCTCGTTTCGGCTTGGTTCAAGGCGAAGATGAAGAAGAAGGTAAATATGGGTTGAGTGGGGAAGAAGAGAGCAACTACAAACAGTTGAGTGAAGAGATGAGTAGGATTTACACACTTGCTCCAAGTAGCTTCACTATAATTGACAGGGTAATTAATACTACTTTCAGTTGAAACTTCATTTCAAAGTTTCTTTGTTAATGATGTTTAACTTTGTCAGGGAAGAAGGAACTCAGTGGTGGTGGGTAGAGAAGGGTTTGAAGAAGTGTATATGTACAGCCCTGGTTCCAAACTTGAGAGTTACACAAAGTCTGCTTATGTCTGTATTGGACCATCTTCATTGCTAAACCCAATCTCTTTGGATCCTGGTTGTGTTTGGAGAGGTGTGTTGCATCTTCACAATCCTAATTCTTGAGGGTTTTCACGAGCTGACTTTTATTATATAAAGTCTGTAAAGAGTATTAAACAAATTTTTTAACAGACTTTCTTAGCAAGAAAAGTGAAATTTAAATTGTACACAACCAAAGACTTTGTATTTGTAGACATGTAATAATTCTCGGCAAAATTGGACACAAGAAATGCAAATATAAGCCTACAGCTAAATAATGCATCAAGCCACTCAATAGGCAACTAGAAAGACCATCAAAGAAACAGAACCCAACTTGGCTTAGCTCATGATAAGTTTACACCTGAAAATGTAGAGGCAATTATACAGCAAAGCAATGAGTTCGTACAGAAAAAGCAACCTTTATACTATAGTACTATTGATCCGGTTGGTCAGGGACCACTGAGTTTGGTTGGTTCTTAGGTCATGATAACAAACACTTATACGGAGTCTACGACTTTTGATCTATTCTCCCTGTCTCTCTTAAATCAGAAAAGAAAAATATCTGCCCTTTTTACAAAATCTCTGCCTCTTTTTTTTTCATCGCTTTAAAGGGAATTTATATTCTATCTTTCAGTTATAGGCATTACTACCATTGCTTTGACTCTTTTGTCAGTTTCCTCTATAAATCTGTGTGGATATTTATGCTTCTTCAATTCGAGACGACTTTTAATTTATTTTTTCACATTCTCGTTATTCCTCCAAACCCCTTTTTTCTGCGTTCACTCGCTGCCTCAAAGTTTGTAACTTTTATTCTATCTGGGCAATGGGCTAAAACTTGATGATCAACTGTTTCAAAGACCTAATTCATGCTTTCATGACTGTTTTGCTTTGTAAGTTTCTTCTTTACTTTTTTTTTTATTCTGCTTCTGTGTTTCTTTGATCAAAAAAGAAAATTATGTTTCTCTGTAAACAAGCACTTCTCTGACACATAAGCGGCAAGTTGGAGGAATAACCACCTCACAAGTCTTTGAAAATACTCTTGTTTCAGCCACTAGTGATGATGATAGTCTAGAAGATGCTGTTGATCATGGAAATGATTTTACGGAAGGAGATGATGTAGTAGTGGATGCAAAGGAAGAAGAAATCCAAACTGGTGGTGATACTCTGACTCTGACAAGTAGTCTCAGAAAGGTGGATTCGAGTTCAAAGAAAGGGAAGAAGAAGGTACAATGGGTGGATGTGATGGGGATAAAGGACCTTGCTGAGATTCGTGAATTCGAACCCAGGTATGCTCTCTCTCTCTCTCTCTCTCTTCCACTGGATTATATTTGTGTTTGAGATTCTTATATTTAATAAGGACTAGTCAGAGTTTGGTCATAAGGTTTCTTTGTAATGGAATCAGATTCTCTTCACTCTTTTGGTTGGTTTGAATCATATTCTTAACTATTTGGTTTATGGATGATTTGATGGATTATATCTCATTTTCTTTGCAGTGAGGAAGATGATATTAATCGGCGGAAGAACTGTGTGTGTGTAATCCTGTGATCTCTCCGATTTCGTTTTAGTGGAGGATTCATCCAAGGCCGGCCGTGCATTTGAATCCATTGACATGGAGGTACATATATATAGAGGGAGAGAGTCTGCATCCTGTGATCTTCTTCTAGAGATGCTAGATAAATAGTATACATCTTTAGCTTTATTCGTTTCTTCAACCATTCAATGAAAGTTCTTTCTCATTTAAATACTTATGGAGTAATTTACAAATTTTGGCATTCACTATGTCCCTCAGTATCTACTTATGCGAGTTAGTTCATATTAGTTGGGGTCAAATGTCTCTACATGACAACTTTAAACGGTTTGTAACTTTAGCAGCTTGTGTTGTCTTTTGACACAGGCAGCTCTTTTTACATTTTGTAAATTATTAATAGTAAGAAGTTCGTGTGTGTGTGTGTACACTTGTTTCTGATGGTGCTTTGGCACTTTTCATATCTAAGTTTTCTAATTTTCTAAGTCAAATGTTACCTGAGTCTTGGCAAATAATTATAGTAAAAGTTTGATCTGCAGTCCACAAGTGTGTTCTTTTGACGTGATTGTTTGGCTCATGATGATGGCCTCTGGAAGCGAGGAAACTATGAAGTCCAAGGAGCAGTTAGTAGACTTATGGAAGAGGGAAGATGATGTATTGTTGATGAGTTTGAAGTAAACAGAGTTTGCTCAATACAGAAGAGATGGAAAAGGATAGTGAGGAGACTATTATGAAAACACAGACCATAGTGTGGCATGGTTGAAATCAAGGAAAGCTATGAAACAGAGTAAAGTCACAACAGCTCGTTTAATCTAGGTCATCTTTTGGGTAGATAAAGAAATAAGCAGACACAAAGGCAAGGTTGAATATTAGAGATCAGTCTCACCTTTGTGGTCTTTTTTTGCTTTTCTTGCTTAGACAGTATCTGTTGCAGACAGTTTCATTTGTATCTTTTGAACAAAGTAACGACCAAATGTCTCCTGAAAAGAAGAGAGTATAACATTTATGGAACAAAGTTTGATATAAAAAGAGCTTTGAGCTCTGGGAGTTCGTTTTTGCTTATGGTGGATTGTTTGTTTGCTTGTTTCTTGCAGTCTAAGGATCATGGCCATTTGAAGGTGGTATCTTGAATATTTTAGTTATATTATTTGTTCTCCAAGTACTTACATTTATATATATACATATATATATTTACAAGTAGTTATATAGATTCTCTTATACAATCATGAATGTATACAATCTATCAAGTTCCATAATCTTATATGATATCAGAGCCACTAGCTAGTTTGTTTTCCTTACCATTTGATCTGAAAGTTTTTTAAAGAGGATTCAAGGAAACAAAGCAATAGTGTCTCACATTAGCAATCTGTTCTCATATCCCTGGCTGCTGCTTGTAGAAGAGAAGAAGACCCATCACCACCACCACCATTTTTTTCAGGTAGCTGATACCTACAAACTGGGCAGGAGCTATGCAGCTCAAGCCATGGAGCAAGCAGTGAGGATGAAAGCTGTGGTTACAAGGCATATGTTTCCCTAAAGTTCCAACGTCAAAATCATCCAAACACACAGAACACTGCAGACCCGCCTCTTGGATTTGAACACTAGCCAAAGCCTCAACAGCCTCTTTACGAGCTGGAGGTGTTTCGTATCTGTTGGGATCAGTCTCAGTTAAACACTCGAGCAACGCTTCAAACTCAGGACCGATGAAGTACTCGCTGAGAGAACCAGCAACAACAGGAGGCAGAGTGTCGGAAACAGCAGAGCTTGCTACATGATACCAAGACTGTTGGTGTAAATTACTTTCATAGTTTCTGTCTGAGCTATGAAGAAGCTCGTGAAACTTGTAACGCAAGAAACAGAGGTTGATGATAGTGCTTCTCCTGAGGTACTGCCGTTAATTCAAGTTCTTTAGAATTTGGGAGAAGGGTTTCCTGCGAAGTTCAAACACCAGACTGTTTGCTCCATGAAAGATGGTATCATAGGTAGGAGCAAAGGAATGAAGAGACTGATGAAGACGGAAAGCCAAGCAGCTAAGCTTAATATTCCAATCCCATCTGATGAAACAATTCTTCAAAGCTTAGCTCCTCTTGTATCCGAAGTTGCTAATGAAGACGAAAGAAGCTAAGCACATTAGAGTATGGCCTGAGACTGATACGTCAAACACTCACGTCAATGTAGGGGAGAGGAAAGATGAAGGTGGTATTTGGTGATGGCTCAGTTAAACAGAGTTTGCTCAATACAAAAGAGATGGCAAAGAATATTGAGGAGAGTATTATGTAAACACAGACAATAGTGTGGCATGGTTGAAAACAAGGGAAGCTATGAAACAGAGGAAAGTCACATCAGCTCGTTTAATCTAGGTCATGTTTTGGGTAGATAAAGAAAGAAGCAGACACAAATGCAAAGTTGAATATCAGAGATCAGTCTCACCTTTGTGATCTTTTTGTTTTCATGATTAGGAAGTATCTTTTGCAGACAGCTTCATTTGTATTTTTTGAGAGCTAAAAACAAAGAGAGAGCAAATATATCCTGAAAAAAAGAGAGTATAGCATTTTGTGGAACAAAAAATTTGATATAAATAAAGGCTTTGAGCACTGGGAGTTTGTTTTTACTTATAGCTGATTGTTTGTTTGTTTCTTGCAGACAACGATCATGACCATTTGAAAATGGTCTCAGGAATATTTTAGAATTGTATTACTTGTTCTTCAAGTACATACATATTTATATTTTTTTTTACTCTTATACAATCATGAATGCATAGAATTTATCAATTGTTCCATAACTTTATCTTGTCTATCCATGGAGTGGAGTTGCTTCCATCGACCAAAAGATCGGCCAAAGCCAAAATTTCACAGCTGGTACAAGCCTGGTGAACGACAAGATAAAAGAGGTGGATCAAAGCCTCCAGGTCCCAGAGAGGACAAAGTCCACCTATGCTTCGGCCGAACAGACGGTGAGCAGCGCAGGAAACGCCGTGATGAAAAGCCGTTACGTGTTGACCGGTGTGAGCTGGAGCCGCAGAAGCGTTCAGCAGAGTTGCTAAAGCTGCTGGAGAGGTCAGTCAGAGAACAAAAGAAAAGGTTGAAGCTGTGCAACCACCACAACCGTCTCAGTCACAGGAGCAATTGACGGAAGGTATGCTCCGATTCATTCGTCTGAATACTCTAAGAACCTCACTACAGTTTTTGCTCTTTCTTGTTTGTTTGGTTGGTATGTTTATAACATAACTAGGCTAGGTTCTTGTCTATATATAGATTCAATAATCCAAACAGTTATACATAGCAAGAGAAAACCACCAAAATAACCTTCAACGTTCACAAAAAAAGCCAAAAAAAGAAGACAGAAATCACATTAACCCGCTTAGAACAGCTTCAATCATAGAGGATCAGTAACTCATATGTGTTCGCCTACTACATCCACGGGAACAATGGGCGTAACAGCTGCAGAATCATCCTTAGGGCAGTCATCGACAGCAGAAGAAACCCGCTGCCTTTTATTTGATGGCTTCTTCACACTCTCGTCGTCACTCTTTCTTTTGTTGTTGTGGACTGGCAAGGTCTCTATACCATGGGAAAATGGAAAATGGCTAAGAATTTTGACAAATAAATCTCACAACGAAATTCAGAGAACCTACTACAAGTGGAAGTATTACAAGAAAACCAAAAGAAATTTGACTGGATTTAGTACAGAGACTTCTTACCCTTTTGAGGGATACGTAGAGGAGGTCCTGACACTTGCTGAAGATTATTATTCTTTCCTTGAAACGGTAAGAATGTCGATGTTTTTTGTAGTAGATAAGCCATTAAACCATGACCGATCTACACACAAGAAAAAAAAAACTGAATATTAAACGACTCCAAACTCGAAATATTGGAAATTAATCATCAAAAACAAAAAAAAAAGTTTAACAACAAACCCGTTTGAGAAGAAACTCCCAAGAAGAAGTTACCAATAACTCCAGAATAGGACTAGTCTGTTTATACTGAGAGAAACAAAAAAAAAGAAAGATAAACCATTAATAATAATCTATAAAACTTGAAGGTGTTCAAAGTAAATGATTAGCTTTAGATAAAGAAACAGCCAAAGATCATAATAAAAAGAGTAGATAAGCATGTAAGAGGAGTTCACCTTGTCATATCCGGCACATATCACATTTTCAGGTACAGGTTCTATCATTTCGATCACCTTCTCCACAATCTGAACATCATTCAAAAACAAAAGAGAGCCATCAACGTTCATACAAGTAGCTATCTCTCAAAAAAAAACAAAAAGAACAATGCTACTGTAGAACCCTAACCCTACCTCTCGCTGTGACCACCAAGGGCTCGGCGAGAAACCCGGCAGAGGAGGGGCTTGTTCGTCAAGCACAATGAAGCATCCGTGGAGAAGTTGACGGTAGTGGGAGGGGTCATCGGGACGCAGGAGAAACGACGGTTTATCGCTGATGCAGCCGAGACATCCTTGGCCACGGCATAGGCACTTCTCCGGCTGGATACTGAGACGAGAGATCAGATCTACTATAGCGTCCTTAAGATTCATGGCTTTTTCTCCGAATAACCCCCGTAGAATCTCCGGCTCATAGTGTCTAGGTTTACGCGCCATTTCGCCTTCCTCAGAGAAAAGAGAGAGAGACTGATAGATGTTGAAAAGACGCACAACTATAAAACCACGATTTTTACCTTTTTTATTAATATCCTAGCCATTAACGGGGTGCGACGTAAACCGCCAATTAAACCGAACCGATTTTCGATTAAAATTTGTTCAACTGGTTCTCTTGCTACATTTTCTGATTTTTTTTTCAAATTTATAATCCGTAACCGGAACAATATTTCCCAAACCGAAAGAAACTCGGCCAATTTTAAACCGAGGAAACTTAAGAATATGGTACAATTGAACCGAATCGAGTATTGGTTATTTATTTTTATCACGATGAATCGAGTATTAGTTCAAACTTTAAACGCAGAAATCATCCCGCCATTGTATATTATTGATTAGTTCTATTTATTATTCTCCGTCAGTCACTCACCGACAGTAAACCCTCTCTCTTCTCCACAGCTCCGCCGGATATAGCTCCGAAGCAAGACCGTTTCTCAAGTCAAGCTCATCCACGGGAAACTCATCTCCTTCGCAATCCTAACCTTGAAAACTAAAGTATGATGATATTACAATTTCACAGCTGGTCAAATGTAGAAAGAAAAGTAAAGAAGATGCGTCTGGATCACTTGGAATCAGGTGGAGTGATAAGGAACGATTCAAATATTTGTCAAGAGCTTGCTTCTGGTGATGATGAAAGTGTAGCACCACAAGAAGTAGAGCCACAGTCTGAAGAGAACGCTGAAGAAGAAACTAGAAGCGAAGCGAAGCAAGGGAGATTACATTTATGATCTCACGTGTTGGTGACACTGGTGTGCCACCTCCAGAACCAAGACAAGACGAACCTATCTTGATGTAAATGTAGGAAACAATCCATATAAGAAGAAGACTGTGGTCGATGATGGAACCAAGGAAGCAGAGTGTTTGCTTCATGAAGATGGAGAGAAGGGGAGATTTAATGAGAAGGACGAAGATGAAAGACCGAAACAGAGGAGACAGCATTGGGGAAGACTTTGGCAACGATTAGAAATTGGATAAACAGAAGAAACCATATCCAAACTGGAGTTTCTGCTTAAGCTAAATTTGCCAAATCCTTCTGGTCTGAAAGAAGACAATCATCACTGTCACATATTTTGCTCTTTAGCATAATCTTGTGAACTATTAACTTAGCTTTATGATGTTATGTGGGTGTATTATCTTCCCTGAGAAGAGCATGTTTTAAACAAGCCGCAGTCGGTCAAACAGAAAAAAAAAACATTCACATGCAACGGTGTTGAATATGTTTAACTATTAATTTTCACTAATTGCAATTACTTACCATGACAAGTAACCACCAATTTCACCAAACAAATACTGAAGTATACTATTTAATTAAAAAAAAAATCAGATTTGGTTGACACAAAGAAAACCACAAGCGACATGTAGAGAACTCCCCCAAAAAGAATTGAAAAACCATAAACATGTCACATTGGTTTTTGTTTTCCAAAAGGGTACGTAGTAGTAGAGCTAGAATTCAACCAAAATCCAAGAACCATTATTATGTGCAGATACAAAAAAGAACATCTTATGGTAGTAGAACCGTTGCTTGTTTCATCATTTTCTCTTACTTAATGTTATCTTGAGAACCAGTGTAGCTAAGCTTCCATGGGATCAAGCATGCACCTATCACATCATCATCCTCTACCTGCTGCTTGTAGAAGAAGAAGAAGACCCATCACCACCACCACCACCACCAATTGTTTCAGGTAGCTGATACCTACAAACCGGGCAGGAGCTATGAAGCTCAAGCCATGGGAGCAAGCAGTGAGGATGAAAGCTGTGGTTACAAGGCATCTGCTTCCCCAAAGTTCCAACCTCAAAATCATCCAAACACACAGAACACTGCAGACCCGCCTCTTGGATTTGAACACTAGCCAAAGCCTCAACAGCATCTTTACGAGCAGGAGGCGTTCCATATCTGTTGGGATCAGTCTCAGTTAAACGCTCAAGCATGGCTTCGAACTCAGGACCGATGAAGTACTCGCTGAGAGAACCAGCAACAACAGGAGGAAGAGTGTTGGAAACATCAGAGCTTGGGACAGCCATGATCTGATTGTGAGGATTGGTGACAATCACACGTCCTCTCTCTCTACCATCATCAGCAGCAGGTGCAAGAGTTAAACCAGCACGTGTACCTTGAAGCAACTGGGAAACGGAAACAGAACGTCTCCCTCTTCTCCTGAGCATCTCCTGAAGCTGAGATTCCATATAGTCTCCTCCACGGTGTTCAGTCTGGTTGGTTGGGGAGTTGTTCATGGTTTCCATCAACAAAGAAGCCCAGACAGGAATGCCTGGTCTCCAAACATTGGCGTATCGTTGTTGTTGTTGTTGTTGCATCTCGCCGCTTTGACAAAAGGGGCATCTGATGATGTCAGCTTCTGGAGTCACTCTTCGAGAGCACGTGTGGCACCAAAACGTCGTCGTCGCAGCTGTTTCTTCTTCCATACTGTTCACAGCCCAAAAAAAAACAAGAACTCAGCTTTTAACCAAACAAGAACTCAGCTTTCAACCAAACAAAACAATAAATCTCGTTGTAAGACAAATTCATCTAACCCTAGAGTCCGACATATAATAAACCCATTACTAAACTCACAGACTAAATCCAAATAATGTGGGATTGATTGAGCAAACCAAGGGAAAACAAAGAGAAACGAAAGATGTGTTTTTTTTTTTCTTTTTCTCCTTCTTCTTGCAAATCATGAATACGAACAAATCATCATAACTCAAAAAACAATGAAACAGCAAAATGCCAAGAGAAAGTAAGCACCTTTCTTTCTTTCTTTTCTTTCTTCGAGTGGAGAGTCCTCTTCAGCAGCAAACAAACCAACAAACGAGAAATATAGAGAGGACGAAATTGGGGTTTTGTATGTATACTATTTCTAAGAAAGGGGGACGAGTGAGGTGAGGTGAATGATTCTTCTTCTAGATCCTTCCTTCCTTCTGCCCTCCGTTTATTTGTCTCTAACTGTCTATCATTAAGTTACTCAGCTAAACTACAATGAGATCATCTACTAATTAATTAATTAATTAAACTAATTAGATCAGCTAATTAAATTTAACCATTCTTTTTTAGCTCGAAAAGAATAGATATTTATTGGTTGAGCTTTTTTTACTAATTATCATCAACTTGTAGTAAAAAGGAATAAAGATCATCACTTGCTTATAACACAATCATTTGATAGTGAGAAATGATCTAATTAAATTAGTCACACTTCACAAAACTCTTTAGATATGGAGATTTTACAAAGAAATCAGAAAGTGGAGATTCAAATCACTTGGGAAAACAAAATCAGCAACAAACTAGGATACCACTCGATCACTTTTTGTTGAGACTCTCATCTGAATTGTATTTGTATGATTACTTTCTCTAAGCAACTAAAAGTCAAGGCCTCAACAGCCCTTCAACAGGATTTTACTGCTCAGCTTATTTGGAGGATATTCCAATTCTAGCGACAGAGAATGAATTCAGCTTCCGTTTTCAAAAGATAAAGAGGTCTTACGATGCTATAGCATACCAACTTGCTAAATAAGATAAGGACTTGTGTTAAGGCCTGTTTCCTTCTTAAGGACTTGCGTTAAGGCCCCGCACCCTTTCTACTCTTGCCTTGACCACCTGTATGCGATCTACTTCTTGTAACACCAATTTTCACATCTCCAAATAGCTCATGTGCTCCATTCGCTTCTCCTTAATTTGTTTTAATAATACAGCAAAAATAACAAATGAGATTGAAGAACCGATGTGAATAAATCAGCTTTTTTGTTTTGTTTTAGGATTGAAATTTTACAGTTACTATAGTATAGAACAAATTAAAGAGGGTGGTCACTTACTGGGCAAAGTTCGGGACATAGTAATTGTGTTAAACGTTGCAGAGAGTAAAAGAAGAATCAAAGTGAGCAAGTGTACAACCTGACGGTTCATTTCAGTCTTCCTTTCTCTCTTTCTTTTTCTCGGTAAGATTAATTTGAGAGAGAGAGGTAATGTTATATAGAGATGGTCTTACTCTCCCAGTTATATAGACAATGAGATTTGGTAAAAAGCTCTCATGTAGTAGTATATGAAATTTCAATATCTGTTAAAGCCACACCACCTTTGGTTTGAAAGTTTCGTTGCTTTAACACTACCTTTTATGAATTTTCAACTAATCTTAACGCGTAAAAAAAAAAATTAGTAACGCGGTGATGGAATTAACAAAGAAGGACAGCCTTAGATTAGTGAGTCTTATAATCCTGAAGGAAGACATATTTTAAACAAATTGGTCAAACATTAAACAAAAACTTTTTTCTTGAAGTAAAACGTACGTTTATGTTTCTATTAATTTTTATGTTGCTCTAAGCCAACTTTGTTTTGTTATTTCGTCATATGCACCATTAACCATCAATTTCATCAACCGAAGAAGACTGAACTAAACCGACAAATAGAAAAAAAAACCACAAAACGACTTGAAGAATTCTAACCAAAAGGTAGATAAGTCTTGATAAACCATCAAAAGGAAACATCACAAAATGATAAGAGGTAGTAGTAGTAGCCATTCAACCGAAGTATAGACAAAGTCACAAAAGAAGATCTTATTTAAGTTGGTCTCATGATACTCTCTTATGGTTGCTCCTATGGATTTGCTGCTATCTAGAGAACCAGGGGATTGGCTAAGCAGCCATGGGAGGACCCTCCTCCTGGTCGCTGTGCTCAGATCCCTGGCTGCTGCTGCTTGTAGAAGAAGCCCCACCACCACCGTTAGTCTCCTCCTCCTCTGCGGTCGGTAGCTGACACTTACAAACCGGACAGGAGCTATGAAGCTGAAGCCAGTAGAGCAGGCAGTAACTGTGAAAGCGGTGCTCACAAGGCATCTGTTTCCCAACACTCCCAATCTCAAAATCATCCAAACACACCAAACACTGCAGGCCCGGGACAAGGACGACCACATCAGCCAAAGCCTCAACAGCATCTCTCCGAGCAGGAGGCGTTCCATACCTCCTGGGATCAGCCTCGGTCAAATTCTCAAGCATGGCCTCGAACTCAGGACCGATGAAGTACTCGCTCAAAGAACCATCAACGGGGGGCAGAGTGTCGGAAACAGCAGAGCTAGGGACAGCCACGATCTGATTGTAGGGATTGGTGACGATCACGCGTCCTCTCTCCTCAGCATCTTCACGTGCGTTGTTGTTGTTAGTGTCGTCAGCAGGTGCGAGTGTTAAGCCAGTGCGCACGCCTTGAAGCAGCTGCTCGATGGAAACGGGACGTCTTCCTCTTCTCCTGAGGATCTCTTGGAGCTGAGAATCCATGTCGGTGGAAGTTCCGTTCCTTGCGGAGTTCTTCATCATCTGGATGAAGATGGGAGCCAAGACTGAATCCATTGGTCTGTAAGTCTCGTTCTCTGACTCCTGGTGCGTCTGTTCCATGGCTGATGGATGATTCCTACCCGTTCAAATCCAAAAACAAAAAAAAAAGTCAGCTTTTTTTTTTACAAACCAAAACGAAACAGCAGATCTCGTTGTTAAGACAAAGACACATCAAAACCCTAGACCCATTTCTCTAAACTCACAGACTAAATCCAAATAATGTTTATGTGGGATTTGAGCAACAACTTCAAAGGAAAAGAAACGAAAGATTGCTTTTTTTTAACTCCAAAAACAAACAAAGAAGTCAGCTTTTTTTTTAACCAAAACAAAACAAAACAGCAGATCTCGTTGTTAAGACAAAGCTACATCAAAACCCTAAACCCATTTCTCAAAACTCACAGCCTAAATCCAAATAATGAATGTTATGTGGGAGTTTGAGCAACAATTTCAAAGGAAAAGAAACGAAAGATTGCTTCTTTTTTTTTGTTCTCGCGAATCTAGAATCCAATCTCTTACACTAAAGCAAGCCCCACGATACACGAGATTATTAACTACAAACAATCATGGAACAACAAAAGGCAAGAGAAAGTAAGCACCTTTCTTTCTTTCTTCGAGTGGAGAGAGTCCTCTTCAGCTACAAACAAACAAACGAGAGAAATGTAGAGAGGGACAAGGAAAGAAGTTTAGGGTTTGTATTTATACTAGTGAGTGAGGAGGAGTATGATTCTGGATCCTTCCTTCTTCCGTTTGTTAACTAATCAAATGATCTATTAATTAACTCAACTAAGCTGATGATCTCTTAATTAATTAACTAAACTAGTTAAGATCAGCCGATTAATTAACAATCCTTTTTTAGCTCGTGGGCATTTTCGAGAAGAATACATTAGTTTATTGGTGGGCTTTACTAGTTTTATCAAGGAAGATATAATAATTAAAGCCACCCACGGCCCGAATCAATTACAGATTCATACAAATGGACGGCTCGGATCTAAAGGCATTGCAAATGTCGAAAATACCCCATCTGTTAAAAAAAGGAAGTGTTGCTGCTGCGGATTCGAGTCGAGCCCTCGGAAACAGAGGAAAAAGAAAGTGTGGCTGAAGAGATTCGAGCCCCTGTCTCCACGGCTACAACGTGGGATTCTAACCACTAAACTACAGCCACTCTGTTGATGCTAAAACTCGTGCTTTTGTACTATATAGACATAAACATATTAAGAAATTTGAAGTGGTCAGCAGCATGAAATATCATGTTCTCTCAGAGTCGTCTTTCGTTTGGGGATAGAACAGTTCAGAAACGTGCAGTCTTTTCAAGGGTGATCTTATTGTCCTTGTTTATATTCCCTTTCCAAATCTCATGCATTTTCTATCAATCAATGGAATTTCTATTCAACCTCCTACGTACGTTTTACTCCTAACAATCTGGAACTATGTTTCTGATCCTTATTATAGTACAGTTCATACCAACACTCTACAAAAAAAATTGGCCAAGAACTCCACAGCTAAAGCTGCTACAACCTGTGATAAACTCTACTAATTTAAGTCTACGCTCTTGGAGGGTTCTCATTAGTATAAATTCATCACTCTTTACATCTTAAACAGTTTTTCTTCCCATATACATTCGTTAGTGCTTTGATTAATTGATATGTCTCTAGCTTGAAGCTTTTGTTTCCTCATATATTATTTTTGATATTGTCCCCTTGCCTCTTGTAAGGGAATCCTTCTGCCTTTTTTTTTTCTTGCTAAGAAACCCTTCTCCTTATGTTGATAAGTGGACTGTGTTGTATGGGGGGCATCGACACATGTACACTGACTTAGATACGAGACTCCTTAAGAGCAGTCACATCTTTGCCCTTTCAAATGGGGATTGTTACATTCATTACTTGAAGAAGGGTACATGTGATTGTAAAAAACTTTGTTTTGTTATATCATACACACTTATTTGTATGTTTTTATCTTCATCGAAAAGGTTTGTAAGCACTTGTGATAATTGAGAACGTTGAAGAAAAAAAAAAACAGATTTTGAAGCCTGGTGTATGTGTGTGTTTTAAATTTACTTTTACCGTTACTGTTTGGTCATTCATCTATATCATGCACATACATACACTAATGATGGACCCCATGAGAAGTGTATTTATTGTTGCAGAGCCTTAACTACAGAGGGCCGTATATGTCTCGCGAGTTGCGACCCATTACCCATCAGTACTAGTTTACTTTCTTCACCAACAAACCAGGCAGTGAAATGTGAAACGAGAGGTGAACTATAGATTTTAGACATGTATTTATTGTTTTTTTCAGAAGGAAGATTTAGAGTTGTGTGGTATGGGATGGGGTTTGAGAGATGAGAAAGAGAGGTGAAGTGGGATGGGACGGTCCAAAGAATCCTATGTTTAGGTCTCTTCTAGGAACAAGAGGCTGCGGCAATATTTGTGGATAGTGAATTGTTGATACAATTCTGATAGTGAAAAAGGAATTTTGAAAGTGATTCTAAAATGCAAACTACACATTCACAGAGGAGGTGTCAGGTGCTTGGCAGTGTTGGCACTACAAGAAGATGGTTTCAACCTAGATACTAAATCGTTAGGAGGATGACAAGCTAACTAATGGGATGATGCATTCGCTAATTAAGCTATATCCTTTTGTATTTACCAACTTATCTTGGTTAATACTCATGTAGGTAAACCCAATCGTATAGATGCATGGATTAACAAACTCTTTGTGTTATATATTTTTTTTGGGTCAAAACTCTTTGTATTATATATTATTATTATCTTTTTATTAACATTCTGGTCATGTCTATAGAAACAAACACAACAAGAACAGAAAAGATATCAACTTCTGGAGTAGAAAGAGCCTTCATGCACATCCGTTTTTCTGAATGATATATATACATTTTACTTTGAAACAAAACATTTACTAACCCTTTCTTTCCTTCTTTTATAAAAAACATGTATAACTAATATATTTTATTTAACTAGAGTTAAAATAACTGATGACCTTTAAGCAAGTTTAGAGTATTTTCACCCTGCTGCTGAATTTGAATTCGAAGTCATCCTAGAAAATAAAATCATGCGACGTTCATGAAAAAAATTAAAATGTTACAAACTGTATTTTTTGAATATTTAGGAAAGTTAACACTATTCAGTAATCAGTTATTCACATCCGTAATCCGTTCATGAAAAAAAAAGTTAATTGACGTTTTATTGAATACTTACGTTTTTGAGAAAGAATATTGTATAGTACGTTGCATAGATATTTTAACCTTCTGTTCATCCATTGGTCTATGTTGGCGTTTTTCTCCAAAACATGATAATATTGTTTTATGTCCATCTCTTCTTTCTAGTTTAGTTTTTTCTTCTGGTTAAAAATTATGTACAGTTTTATAGTTAATGATAGGTTAATAACTTAGTATATTTGTAAGATAGACATTTTTAAAACAGAAAAAAACAAGAAAAAGAAAAAGAAAGAGACGTTGAAGAGACTTTTACTCTAACCATAGACGATAACAAGTGAGATTGCGTTGTCCATTGATGGATCCATCGTGGCAGGTGGCCTCTTTCATTGCATTTTTATACTTTTTATGCTGCAAAGTATCCAATTATTTGGGTTAGATTAGAAGTTTAAACCATGTTGTGATGTTGTCTAAAAAAACATTTTGTGATATCATTTGACTGTGTAGATAATTTCTTAGACTACTACACAGATCAGATCTTTTTATTTGAATCAAATAGCATGCACTTAAGTTATTTTTTTCTAATTAATAGAGAATAACATTTATATAGTCTAATCTATATAACTAATTACGTTTTGGATGAAGTTTAATCAATGATAATGAAAATAAAAACAAATCGTATAATTGATAATACTAAGAATTTTCCAAAATATATCATTGCATGTTAAAATAACTATCAAGAAAAGTATAGCATAATTTGCAAGCGGAATTCCAAAAAGAGAGAACATGCTAACTCTAAACTTATAATAATGTTTATAAAAAGGTATAAAGACAAACTACTATTATCATCATGAAATGTTATGCTTCATGTTATTGTCACATGGGAGTTTCATCAGTAGTGTTGTATTTCATTGATTTTTTTGTATAATACAACAAAATTAAGGAAAATAAATAAATCAAGAATGAAATATATTACTCTTTTTTTATATCCCTTTGTTGTTGTTCAGTGATATGAATTATTCTGAATTTACATTTGATGGTGATGAAACCATGCTACTAGAAGAAACAAGTATCTTACATTTCATCTATAGGGAATGAGAGATATTGTATTACTAGAGCTATTAGTAATTATCTACACTAGCATTTTTACTGAATAAATCACATTGATGGCACATATATATATTGTGTGTGGTTAACAATTTGTTTTTCTGTTACACTGAATGTAATCAGAATCCATATCATATGTTTTACTAATAATTTATGTAAATCATAATACATACTAATAATCGGTATTTGTTATTAATAGTGTATCTTATAAAATTTAAAATATTACGCGGATAATCGGTATCTGTTAATGATAACATATTCTATTAGAAATATTAAAAGGAAACTATTTTTCAAATGATTAGTTTCAGGACTAGTGATATATTACTATCTGGTGATTTATAAAAATCTAGACTATGACTTTAAATTTGTTTATACAAATTAAAACATAACTCTAAAATAAGCTTACTCTAAACTTATTTTAATGATTATAAAAAGGTATAAGACAAAATACTATTATCATCATGTAAATCATAATACATACTAATAAGCGGTATTTGTTATTAATAGCGTATCTTATAAAAATCTCATATCCTATATTGATAATTTGTTTATACATATTAAAATATAACTTTAAAATAAGCTCTAAATTAATTATTTTGGAAAAGTGGGAAATAAAGCTTGCTAAATATTGACAATTCGGATGAACTCATCTACAGCCGTTAAAACCTGACTAAGATTAAAAAATTCACCAACGACAGTCAAAGTAACATTATTTTCATCAACATTGTTCAAGTTAAAAAGGGTGAATAATTAATTTATTCTAATTATAGTTAACTGAAATAATTTTTTTTTTCCATTTGTTGATATTGACATATGTTACATTCATTTACAATGTATATATAATGGCACCTGCAGCGATTTTGATAATGAAAGAACATTCTCTCCAAGTTTTCTTGTCCTCTAAAAGAAAAAGATAATCCCTAGATTTTCGCCATTGATGAGCTCTGACCCCTTCAGTCTCACTACTCCCTCCTCTGTTTCCTCTGTTCAAGATCAAGATTTGGTTTAATGGAGATGAGAAGATCGAAACCGGTTAAGAATCTACCGGAGACAATCCATTCATTGCTCGGTACGAAGTCTCATCTGACTTCAGCTTGGGTCAAATCCGTCTGCAACATCGTCAAGAACGTTTCTTCCTCTGAGATTGCTTCGACGTCAAAGGAAGAAGACGACTCTGCTTTCATTCAAGTACAGAGCATCAGAGGTCTTCTCTCGGATTCCTTTTCTTTTTTAGATTTTTTTTCTTTCTTTGGATTTTTGCTCTTCAATTTATTTTATTTTCTTCTGAATGAATTTCTTGTTTTCTTGTGAAAAATTAAAATTCTTTGGTGAAAATCACCTACTACATGCAACGAATATCAACCGTTGGATCAGCTGCTCTCATACTGTGACGATCATCCAACGGCTATTTGATTATTCGTCCTCACATATAATTTTACAATATGAATGGAATGGGTCCAATATTCTAGAGAGTCAAGAGTTCAATCACATAATAATAGTAATAGTCAAGAAAGATTTGCCAAACCATGGTTTATTATATAGGATTAATCGTGAGAATATATGTTTTGTATTAGAATATATTATAGTTCTGATTATTTATTTATGCTCTGGTCCTCTGTTTGGTTACAGATGAACTCTCTGCATTAACAGTTGAAGCAAATGAGCAGAACAAACGAAGAAGGCAGATTCTTAACGAGTTTTTGGACCTTAAAGGGAACATTCGTGTGTTTTGCCGAGTGAAACCCTTAGACTCCAAAAACCTGAGAGCACCGGTTGCTTCGGATACAAGAAACGTGATCATCAAGTTAACAGAAAGCAAGAGGAAAACCTACAACTTCGACAGAGTTTTCCAACCAGATTCATCGCAAGGTTAGGTGGCTCTTCTGATCTTCTTTGAGATTTTTTCACTATGACGTAGCTTACACGGTTTCCTTATACATGAAAGTGTTGTTGATGATACTATTCAAAATGTACAGATGATGTTTTCTTAGAGATTGAACCGGTGATCAAATCGGTTATCGATGGCTACAACGCTTGCATTTTTGCCTATGGACAAACTGGTACTGGGAAAACATTTACAATGGTAAGAAGCATGATTAATCAGAACATCTCTATTTGGTTTCATTTCTTGTTTTCTTGAACCTCTTATCATTTTGCAGGAGGGTCTTCCTGAATCACCAGGTGTTGTTCCTCGAGCAATCAAGGGATTGTTCAAACAAGTGGAGCAAAGCAATCATAAGTTTGTAATCAAGTTTAGTATGCTTGAGATTTACATGGGGAATCTGAGAGACTTGCTTGTTTCTCAAGGAACTAAACCCATTGGTCCGATACCTCCAAGGTAAACAATAACATGTCCAGAGAATCTTCCCTGATGGATAGGATTGGAAGAACTCTATTAACTAAACTGAGTTTTGTTTCTCTGATTCAGTCTGCTGATACACACAGACGCAAAGGGAGAGATAGATATTGAGAACTTGGTGACTCTTAATGTGAATGACTTTGATGAAGTCTACAAGTTATACAAAGTAGGTTGTAGAAACAGAGCAACTGCCTCCACTAACTCTAACTCTGCATCCAGCAGATCACACTGGTAAGAGAAACTCAAATGATTATTTTTCTGTTACACATTATTTGTTCTCTGATCTTGGATCATGAAAACAGTATGATCCGTGTATCGATTACTTGTGCTGGAGCTCCTGAGAGACGGCGTGAAACAAACAAGGTTTGGCTAGTTGATCTTGGAGGAAGTGAGCGAGTGTTGAAAACTAAAGCCACTGGTCGCCGTTTTGATGAAGGCAAAGCGATTAATCTCTCTTTATCTGCTCTCGGAGATGTCATCAACTCTCTTCAACGCAAGAATCCTCACATTCCTTACAGGAACAGCAAGCTCACACAAGTTCTGAAAGACTCTCTCGGTAACTAACATCTTTCGAAAAAAAAAAATCTTGATCTTAACTGAATTGTTAATGTTTCTCTTCTTGAAGTTTGGTTTTTGAATTTTTCAGGGCAAGACTCTAAGACATTGATGCTTGTTCATGTCAGCCGGAAAGAAGATGATCTTTGTGAAACCATATGCTCTTTAAATTTCGCAACTAGGGCAAAGAACATCCATTTAGGTCAGGACGAAACAAAGGTAAATAACTTGCATAACACGTCAAGTAGCTTGATAGTGTTTATAACACTTTCTGATGGGTTAAAGATTATTCACAGGAAGAACAAGAGAAAAAGGAGGCTGTGATGATAGATCTGCAGAAGATGATGGAAAAGATAGAGCAAGAGCGTGAGACAACGTTAAAAGAGATCAGATCTTTAAACGTGACATTAGAGAAACTCACTGGTAAGCCTCATGTTACTGAAGAAGCAGAAGTAGATGAGACAAGAGAAGAGATTCAAGTTACTCCAAAGTTAAAGAGAAACAAATCAAGACGTGCGTCAGATGTTTTCCCTAGCTTCATGAGACCAACAGCTAGTAGCAGCAGAAGGTTATCAGGGACAGATTTCAGCGTAATCTCTCGTGGTCCTGGCCTTAAGTCTAGAAGGAACTCAATGATATCTGTCCGAGCTGAATCTGTGTGTCTTCCTGTGAAGAAGAAGAACGGATATGATTCTGTGTGTGACTCATCAGAGAGAAGCGTCTCGAAGTCTACTTGCGTCATGCGTCGGAATTCAGCAGATGATGCAGCAACGGTTGATAGTCAGGACATATCTGAATGTGATATTAAGTTGGTCGTGTCTGAGCACAAGCCAAAGGTACAGCAGATGGGCCCCGGATCTGCTAGAAAATCTAGTTCTTCAAATATGGGCGGAACAGAGTTCTCTAGGGTTAACAGTTGGCTTCATTCACAATCCGCAAACAGGTGTTACTTGCTTGACAAGAAACAGCTTCCTGCGACCCCTTCCCCGGCTAAAGCTCGCAGTCTAAGCAGAAAAAGATCGTTGGAAAAGTCATCTGTGAAACTGGAAGATATAGAAGAGTCCAAAACAGAGGATACAGGGATTAAACCTACACCGATGCTTACAGATCTGTTTGAGCTGCAATGTCTCTGTTCTGCCGAAACAGAGGATCAGATTCTGTCCAAATACCCAAACCCTGAAGACAACAGTGACAATGAATCTCTTTGTCCTCCAAGCGTTCGATATGAAGGACTTAGCCAGCACGCAGACAATAATGTATGGAGCTCACTTAAGCCAAAATCTCAGAGAGGTTTAGCGTTCCCGGAGGATATAGTTCCACCATTGCTTAGACCACAAGAAACCTTAGGCGAGAGAGGTAAATTTATTTGGTTCACATTTGTACAAACGCAAACGCTTTTGTGTTCTTTTTTGTTATCCTTCTGAGATATTTCGTTTTTGGTTGCAGGAAGAGCTCGAACGTTTATGCAGAAGCTTCAGGCGTTATGCTTATGCATACTTCTGGTACTAGGGTTTATTGATGTGGGGTACGGTAATGACTTCTTCAACGGGTTAACGAAGTGAAGACAAAGAACCGCATGCAGTCATCATGATCACCAAGCAAGTGATGCAAGTTTAGCTTTCTCAATAGAGATTAAGAAAGTATTATTTTTTGAATAACCTGTCAATATTCTGAGTTAGAGACAATCAGAAAAACCTGTCATGTGTTGTTCTTTGGGGTAATGTCAAAAGGTTTTGTCTTTTAGAGAAAAATTTGTCTCCTAGAGCCAGTTTTTTTTTTTTGCATTTTTATCAGGAGTCAACGAGGCATCATGGATATTCATAGTGTGGGAATCTAGTTGGTCTTGTCTTTTTGTTTTTGGTTGATCCATTAATTAGAACAAACTCTCTGTTTTAGATGATGTCGGTTTAGGCCCTCTCATGAGATTTTTTTAATCAAGAAATGGTGGTCACTTTTCATTTGCTATTCTTCTGTTTTGTTTCAGTCCTAGCCTCATTGAACAATAGTTTCTTGTGTGAAATGAAGAAGCAAACCTTGATCTGTGATTGTGGCTAATGGTATCTGACATATCTTCCCGCCGAGGTATCTCCTTTCCCAGTTCTATTTGCAAGGAAATATAGCTTCTTTTGCAAGGTACTGTCATCATATTTTACACTTCAACTCTTTTTTTTTGAAACTCAAAAAAGATGAAACTCTTACACTTCAACTCTGGCTCAATTTTCTATACGTGAAAAAAACATGTCAAAATGAAGAGAATGAGAAATTTCTTACCTATTTTTTGTGGGAAAAAATATCCAATTAATTTAATTGATCAAAACAAGTATATTATTCTGAAAGATAGAATTTCGGACATCCTTTAAAAAAATCATAATTATTTCTTGTTAGGAACGAACAACATTTGTTCCACTTTCGCTCAATTTTCTTGTTGGCGACCCTAAAACACCTATTGAGTTATTCTCACATTAAATCAAATTGTATAACTATTTCAGCCGGACATAATTGAATTATATCCAAAACATGACATCAAATAATAACCAAGTTTATTCACATGGGAAAGAAAGCTTAGTCATATAATAAGACTCATATTTCACTACTATCCCACAAGAACGGACTCATCAAGACTCTGAAATTAGCAAAAATCTCAAAAGAATATGGGAAGAAACAAATTCTAGAAAAATGGTAAACTCAAAATAGATGGAGTCGTAGAGGTCAAAACTGAATAGTCCTAATATGGACGACAGGGAGAGCGTAATGAGAGGACCTAAAGAAACGAGGAAACTGTATTTGAATAAACTATATAAACATTACTTAACCATTGAAGAACAAAAATAAATAAAAAATCAAAACCTAAAAACATAATAAAACCCCAAAACAACCCATTCGTTTTCTAAAACTTGAAAAACAAAAAAAAAATTATAAGGCTCATTGTTAATGAAGGGTGGGGTTAAACTATGGGCCGTGTGCCTATGTCTCGCGACGGTCACCGTCGTGATGGTCCAAGCGGAGGATCCTTACTTTCATCACGTGTGGAACGTGACGTACGGAACCGCATCTCCTCTCGGGGTTCCACAACAAGTCATTCTCATCAACGGTCAATTCCCTGGTCCTAACCTCAACTCAACTTCTAACAACAACATTATCATTAATGTCTTCAACAACCTAGACGAGCCTTTCCTCCTTACATGGTACCTCTATTCATAATAAATCGTGATCCTGATTTTCCTACCATTTCTTATCGTATAATACCACTAGCTAGAGATTAGATCATTCGCTTTGATTATTTCGTTATTAAGAAACTCAAAGTGAATTAAAATGGTGATTTTTTGTATTTTTTTTTGCTAAAAAAGGGTGAAAAGTTAGAATAAGTTTTTGAAATGTGCAAAATTGTATACTATTCATCACCAGTAATTTTGGCTCCTTTTTTATTCAAAGTTCTAATGCTAGCAATAGAGAGCTTACATTTAATGTTAATCTGGAAACAAATTATATATAGGAATGGAATCCAGCATAGGAAGAACTCATGGCAAGCCGGGACTGCTGGAACAATGTGTCCCATCCCACCGGGTACGAACTTCACATACCATTTTCAGCCAAAGGATCAGATCGGTAGCTACTTCTACTACCCAACCACAGGAATGCATCGTGCCGCGGGTGCCTTCGGTGGCCTCCGTGTGAACAGCCGTCTTCTTATCCCCGTCCCATATGCTGACCCTGAAGATGACTACACTGTCCTTATCAACGATTGGTACACCAAAAGCCACACTCAGCTCAAGAATTTCCTAGACAGTGGCCGTACTATTGGCCGTCCAGACGGCATTCTCATCAACGGTAAGGCCGGGAAAGGCGATGGCTCTGACCAGCCTCTTTTCACATTGAAGCAAGGGAAAACCTATAGAGTTAGGATATGTAACGTGGGTCTCAAGGCATCTCTCAACTTTAGGATTCAGAACCACAAAATGAAGCTTGTTGAGATGGAAGGCTCACACGTTCTACAGAATGATTATGACTCACTTGACGTACATGTTGGTCAATGCTTTGGCGTGATCCTTACGGCCAACCAAGAACCTAAAGATTACTACATGGTGGCTTCCACAAGGTTCTTGAAAAATGCTTTGACTACCACAGGCCTCCTCCGTTACGAGGGAGGCAAAGGTCTTGCCTCTTCTCAGCTACCTGCTGCTCCTGTTGGCTGGGCTTGGTCTTTGAACCAGTTCCGCTCTTTCAGGTGGAACTTGACAGCCAGCGCAGCTAGACCTAACCCACAAGGCTCTTACCATTACGGAAAGATAAACATCATTCGCACCATTAAGCTCGTTAACACTCAGGGCAAGGTCGACAGCAAGCTCAGGTACGCTTTGAACGGAGTCTCGCACATAGACCCTGAGACTCCGTTGAAACTCGCTGAGTACTTCGGTGTTGCCGATAAGGTTTTCAAGTACGACAGCATCTCCGACAACCCTACATCTGATCAGATCAAGAACATAAAGATAGAACCCAATGTTCTCAACATCACTCACCGCAACTTCATCGAAGTCGTATTCGAGAACCACGAGAAGAGCGTCCAGTCTTGGCATTTGGATGGCTACTCCTTCTTCGCTGTAGCGTAAGTGACACTCTACATTCTTTTTCTTGAGTTACACGTAAACGAAGTTACAAACCATAATATCAAATTTATTTCATTGAACAAAAAGGGTTGAGCCAGGGACATGGACACCAGAGAAGAGGAAGAACTACAACCTTCTAGACGCAGTGAGCCGACACACAATCCAAGTCTACCCCAAGTGTTGGGCTGCAATATTGCTCACATTCGACAACTGTGGAATGTGGAACATTAGGTCAGAGAACTCCGAGAGAAGATACTTAGGACAGCAACTCTACGCAAGCGTCTTGTCGCCGGAAAAATCCCTCCGGGACGAATACAACATGCCGGAATCAAGTCTCCAATGTGGTCTTGTCAAGGATAAACCCAAGATTAACCCTTATGCTGGAGCCTAACTTTTTTCTTTACTACTTTTATTTAACAAACAAAAAGAGTTTGTCTTTTCTTTTGTTGAAGTCAGTTTCGAACCGAACGGATTAACTTTATGTTTTTTGGGTTTTTTTAATTATTTAATTTAAGTTATTAATTTGACTTCAGACGATATCCATATTATTCATATGCACATGGTACATGGATTAAAATGTATGTATGTTCGCCTCTTCAGTATGTCGTCGTCTTCTTATCTACCGGATGGTTAACTAGTCTTTGACAATTTAATTATTCTTTTGGCGTTTTTCTACTATATATATATATTTTTTAATTAAATCGTATTCAACGCAAGCTTAGTTTTTAAATGATACCTGTTTTTGCTACCTAGCTAATGATAAGTATATTATTTGATAACACATTACCGAAATGTTTTTCCTTTCTTCGCCAACGTAACTACTAATATTGAGTTCATTGAAACTTACGTTAAAATTAGAGGAAATTTAAAACAAGCTTATATTTTTGTCAAAAGTATGTTTATATATATATACACACAATTATCGCGACTAAACTAGTACTTCTTGATAGATAAAATTTCGTCAGTAAAAATATTTGAATTCTATAAGAACGTGAAAACAATGCTTGTACTGAAATCACTATATGTGCTTGAAATTATTTACAAGTTCTGTAAGAGTGATAGGATATATCTATTATTATGTTTTGTAGCAAGTGAATGATCACGTTCGGATCATATAGGCCACGTAGTATCGAACTATCGATCTCGGGCCGGAATCAATAGGGCTGCCACTAGGCCTAGAGTATCATCATAAAATATCATAAATCACCGCACTAAATTATTCAATCATATACAGAAGTTGTTTGTTCAAAAAAAAAACAGAAGTTGCATGAGATCACCGTATATGGAAAATAAATGGATTGAAATACAATAGCGTGACCCAGTTTGTAAAAAGAAAACATCAAATAATTTGTCGGGAAATTATTATTATATATATGAAAATAGCCAAATAGATTAGGGACATATTGATATCACAGGCTTGAGAGTGGAGCTGACAAGGATCTTGACGTGAACGTGCATGTCGCGTGCAACACAGATGAAGTGAAACGGTAAAAAAAGATTTCGTTGATTTCTTATTTACTATTTCCACTGCTCTCTTGATCTTCAACCATGAATATATACCAGCAAGCATGTTTAGGCTTTAGCTAGTATAATGGTTAGGGATGATTTGTTGATCAGAAAGAAACTAAACTATTATTATCTTCTAAATTGCTTAAAATCTAATTGTTTAAGTCTAAAAAGATAATTAATTAGGAACAGAAAGAATGTTCGTACGAGTTATATTAATTATAGAAATGGCAGTGGAGATTAGGAAGGAAATGTCTCGTTCCAGTATGTCCCATCCAACGTGGCAGCGAAAGAAACACAAAATAAATAATTTGATAAATCGAAAGAGAAAAATCAAAGTGAGAAAGGCAAAAGTGTCAGCCTTTCGTCCAATCTTTTGGGTTAAACTTGCTGCGTTCTCCCCCTCCCTCATTTATTTCATTGCGTGCTTCTTCTCATTTCTTGTTTCTTATTTTTTTTTTTACATTACTTTCAGTGGAAGTATTATTGTTTGATTGATCAATAGTCTTTTTATTTATTATAATGTTAGTGTAAAAGCAACTTTAGTGAGAATTCTAAACCAAAATTTCTCAAACGTATGTGTACAATTCTATTACGGGTATCTCAAATCCATTAAAAAAATCAAATCCATGAAATATTTAGTTAAATATTTGAGATTTGGTAGTTTGAGGTGGGGTTTCATAGATTTTGTGTACAGAAAAATTATTTATTAATATATGTATGCTTTATTATCTTTCAAGACACTTTGTGAAAACTTCTATTAATTTTTATTAATGATGCTGCTCTAAGTAATAATATGAACTTTGATCTTTTCTGGTTATTCCTATATTGTAAAGCTGGTACATATCTCTGTGTTGGTGTTATCTCGGACAGCGTACTTATTTATAGTCGGACACAGAAAGCACAAGAAGTATCATAGTCACTAGAACTTCAAATACCAGCTAAAAACTTTTAAAAATTTTAAATTGTGATAGTTAATAATTTTCTGACGGGTAAATAATTGAATATATATATATATATATATATTAAAAAATATTATCTATTGTTGAGATCAAAGTGAAACAATGGTTTCCACTAGAGAATAATTGTTTTATTGGTCCAGACCAGGAATCGATTTCCAAATAATACGAAATTATTAATTCGGTTGCACATATATGAACTCATTGTATACGACTCATTTGAATATTCGGGAGAAGATCTATCTGTAGGATAAATATTTGTTTGTTTAATAGAATTGGATTTAACCCTTATGATTTAAAAAAATGATATACGTGGATTATTGAATGTAATGTTTAGTCAAAACATATATCATAATAATTGAAAAGACTTGTCATAAGAAGGTATCTAATAATATTTTTAGTGCAAACAAATACGTATGGGATCGCTATGTGTTATCCAGATAAAAAGCACATCCATTTCCTTTGTCCTTATTGACGACTGCTCTTCTTCTACCAGCTCCTAAGTATAATTCATTTAATGTAGACGCTGTTTGTTTTTATTACTTGTGTGTTTTTAGCTATGTGTTAAGCTGATTTGACTAAAATTGAGATTTCACATCCTTTTAGTAAAAGTTGGTTATTTCAAAAATGATGAACGAACCTGATTTTATCAGAGTTTAATATTATTACGGTTTGATTTTTGGTAAAATTTCATTTTCTATCGTAAATTTGATATCTTCTTTTGAATTTATTCTGAAAAAAATAATCATGTTCATGAATACTTTAAATTTTTGTTAAAAACTAAATCAATGCTCCTTAATAAATTTAAATGTTAAAGGGTAATTCATAATACATTTATAAAAGTTTATCAATTCAACCCCACTTTATAAATACTAAATCCTAAATAATATAATCAATATCCTAAATAGGGATTATTGGTTAGTGCATTTTAATAGATTTAAAAATCTAGTGTTATTGGTTATGTGATTTTAAAATCTGTATTGAAATCATGTGTCATTAATTTAACAATATATAAATTCTAAGTCAAATCAAATATTATTCAAACATAGATATTCACTAATATATTTGATTTCTTAATGGGTTATAATGGATTTGTTTGGATTTTCTTGTTAAAATTACAAAGTCTCAAATCCAAGAAAAAATCTTCGGATTTGAAAATACTAATCCGAGAAATTTGAAAATCTGTATATTTTACTTAGACTAGATGTTTTCATGCATCATGTGCAGTTATAATTTTTTAAAAAATTCACTTGTCTTTATAAATAAATTTTATTAGATATTATAGATTTTATTATTTTCTTACCCATATTAAAATATAGCTTTGACTAAGTTAAATATTAAACAAGATAAAATTATTTTGTTTATTTAAAATTATATTTAATAATATATATGTATATATTTAAATTACTATCTTAGACAGATTTTTTTCTATCTATTTATATTGTTTAAATAACAATTATAAAATTTGTCGTATATAAAAAACTAATAATTTCACGATTGGAAATTTAAATTTTAAAAAGTTTGTAGTAATTTTTGAAAGCTTTAGTAAGACAAATTGTATAACTATAAAAACAAAATAATTTCAAAATTGGTAATGTTATATATGAATATATTTATTTTTAGATGATTTATGAGTTATTACCGTATTTAAATGTTAGCCAAAAATAAATATCAATTTTAAATTTATTGTATGAGTTAGTACATATTCTAAAAAATACAAAAACTATAAGTTTTTATTAAATAAAATTATCCATGTCATATTTTTGGAAATTATGTCATCAATTTTGGTAATAATGTCATTTTTTGTGAAACTGATTGTAGAGAAAACATGTGCTAAAATCAATTTTCAAATAATGTATAGGAAATTTATAAATACTAAATGGATTTCTAAATCAATCAAAATGAAAATCAATAACACCTCCTAAATCTAAATGCTAGAATATTTTTAATTGATTATATTTATAAATTCGGCAATCAACTTATGATATTTTAAACAAAATTTCTTTTTTTTTTGTAACTGGTGTTATTTTAATTTTTCAAAGTCGATAATGTGTTTGAACGAATTATAAACAGAGAAAATATACAATAAAAAGGTAAAAAAATAAATAAAAAGTTTTAAAGCAAAAGGAATGAACCATTTAAGAACACTTTTAAGCCAATATGATACATACACCCACCCCCTATACACCAAACGGTAAAACAGTTTAAATCCTGAAATCTGAAAGCATCTTTTTCCTTGGTGGAATTATGCACGTAAGATTTTATATTGAAAAGGATATGTTAATGCATTTATCATACGATAAGATGCTCTGTATTTATGGTACAAAAAGAAATGAGGAAGTGAGCAATAAAGTCTCCAATCCAATAATAGATGCACAAATAATATGTAAGCACTCCATACATTTACATATATATATATACACACACAATATATAAGAGAGAGAGTGTGTGAGAATCCTTTCACTTGAAGGGTCATGGAGAGATCTTTTTGCAGCATTTCCACTTTGGTAAATCCAATAAGTGAAAAGGTGTAATAGTTAGCAATTTGGGGGTTAGCTTTTCGATTTTGCAAGCAAAGCTACTTCTCTTTTCATTTTGTACATCCCGAGTCACTCAAAGTCTCAAACGATGGTATAATATCTACGAAAATAAAATAATGTAAAAACTATCCAAATAGTTGAATTTCTTTGTTGTAAATGTAGATTTTGTTTATAATAAGCTGTCTGGATGTAAGTTTAAGTTGCTTTTGTGTAGGTTTCTATTTATTTTGAATAGATCACTGATTAAAATTATTAACATTAAGAGTTATCCAAACTATAAAAATATATATTAAAATAGAAAAATAATTCTTATATAGTATATTGTGATGTTATCTGAAAATACTTTCTAATAATTTTTTAAAAAAACAGAAAACATATAACTAAATACTAATTAAGTAAATTCCTTAATTTTATATAATTGTAAAAATAATATTAAATAATTTATTGAATTTATCTATCAATAAAGAATATAATATATATAAAAAGTTATAAGAAATCATAACACAAGAGTTTTCAATTGAAAACAGAAATAATAATTTATCTTTAGTCTTTAAATTAGTAATAAATTTATTAATAAATAATTAGAAAATGTTTAGGTTCGTTTTGTCGTCGACAAAACACTTAGTTACAAAATATATTATAGAATACTAATCAGTTGCTGTAGAAAAACGTTTTAATTATCTTTAACTGTTTTTATTTCTCAAAATCTCGTAATTTGGCATACTCGAGATGAGAATCTTAACGAGAGTTCTCCTTTTACGCACCTAAAAATTGGAACCTATGAGCATAATTCCTGCAAACGCATCAATTAACACAGTGGGCCATCTTCACGATCCACCGCAAAAATATAAATATACACACATGCATAACTATATAATACCCTGTCGACGAAGACGTGTGAATGCAGAAGATGTAAATTATACGACTGATGTAAAACTGTTTTATGTATATATTTGTAGCGATTCATTTAAGTAGTAACTATTACTTTATTTTATTTTGTGCACGTCGATAAATAAATGAAAGAGTCTTGGCTGCATAGGTATAAAACCAACACCATGCTACATTTATATTAACCGTATTAAAACCAAGTCTTAGTTTTTACTTTTTTACTAGAGTATAAAGTCGAAACACAAGATGGAAATTAGTTATATCGTTTCAGAGTTACTAGAGTTGTGAGTTTCAATATTGTGGTTTATGGATAATGTAACGTTAAAAAAAGACATTACATGTATACATTTGAAAGTTTAGTTCGTATAATCTTTAAACTAAGAAAAAACATATAAGTTACATTAACAAAGCTATTTTTAATATAACCCTAAAACCGGCTTGAGGATTCTCATGGACCCTTGAATTGCTTGGTCGGTCCATCTTGATCTCTATCCATATATTTTATGTTATATATGATATGCGTGTACACACATATGCTAAAGCTAGTGTTGATTTTATTTAAGATAAAAACATTATAATAATACAAGCAATATACCTTCAGGTCAAGAGAAATGATATTTATTATTACCCATTGAAAAAGACTCATTTGATCGAGAGAGAAAGAGAATCTATCATATGAACCAAAAAAGCATCTTTCTATCTTATCAAATGCTTGCTTCCTTCAAATCCTCTAGCTCCTCCTCCGAAGATGCCACCACCGAGAATAATCCTCCTCCTCCTCCGTTATGCCTTGCCTCATCATCAGCCGCAACATCCGCCGCTCATCACCTCCGTCGTCTACTATTCACAGCCGCTGATTTCATATCTCAGTCAAACGTCTCCGCCGCTCAAAACTTACTCTCAATCCTCTCCACAAACTCTTCCCCTTACGGCGACTCCACGGAGCGGCTCGTCCATCTCTTCACCAAAGCCTTGTCCATACGGATCGGCTTGTCTGAAAACGCTGCCACGTGGGCAACGAACGAAATGACTAGCTCCACGGTTTTCACAAGCAGTGTATGCAAAGAACAGTTCTTGTTTCGCACCAAGAACAACAACAACAACTCCGATCTCGAGTCTTGTTACTATCTTTGGATGAACCAACTAACGCCGTTTATTCGGTTCAGCCATTTAACGGCGAACCAAGCGATCCTCGACGCGACCGAGACAAACAACGGTAACGGAGCTTTGCATATACTTGACTTGGATATATCACAAGGACTTCAATGGCCTCCGTTAATGCAAGCCCTAGCCGAGAGATCATCGAACCCTAGCAGTAGTACTCCAACTCCTTCTCTTCGCATAACCGGATGTGGTCGAGACGTAACCGTATTAAACCGAACCGGAGACCGGTTAACCCGGTTTGCTAACTCTCTAGGTCTTCAGTTTCAGTTTCACACACTTGTGATCGTTGAAGAAGACCTCGCCGGACTTTTGCTACAGATCCGATTGTTAGCTCTCTCCGCCGTACAAGGAGAGACCATCGGCGTCAACTGCGTCCACTTCCTTCACAGATTCTTTAATGACGACGGGGACATGATCGGTCACTTCTTGTCGGCGATCAAGAGCTTAAACCCTAAAATCGTGACAATGGCGGAGAGAGAAGCGAACCATGGAGATCCTTCGTTCTTGAATAGATTCTCAGAGGCTGCGGATCATTACATGGCGATATTTGATTCGTTGGAAGCGACTTTGCCACCGAACAGCAGAGAGAGGCTAACCCTAGAGCAACGGTGGTTCGGTAAGGAGATTTTGGATGTTGTGGCGGGGGAAGCGGCGGAGAGAAAGCAAAGACATCGGAGGTTTGAGGTTTGGGAAGAGGTGATGAGGAGACATGGCTTTGTTAACGTGCCGATAGGAAGCTTTGCATTCTCTCAAGCTAAGCTTCTTCTTAGACTCCACTATCCTTCAGAAGGTTATAATCTTCAGTTTCTCAAAGATTCTTTGTTTCTTGGGTGGAAAAATCGTCTTCTCTTTTCCGTTTCATCGTGGAAATGATTCAGTGGAGAGAGAGAGGAAAAACCTAAGATTAGGTTTACCAGAGAGAAAAATATTGATAATTTTTGGTGTTAGGGCAAACAAAAAATGATTTCACAGATGACGTCGGGGGATGGTGGCTCCGGCGATGATTGTCGACGGTGGATGGATCTTGGGATGTGTGTCCTTTTTTTGTTTCTTGGGAAGCTGAAACAAAGAGACAACCTAATCTTTTGTGTTCAACCTACTAATATCTATTTTTCAAACTCAATCTTAGGTGTATCGGTTTAACATATATAATCCCATTTTGTCTCTTTTCTTTTTGATTTTATTTGATTAATTAGTCTATCCACTCGTGTATTAGTTGCATTTTAAGATTTATTATATGCATCCACTGATCAGAATCAAATGTATTTTATATTTTCTATATTAATATACGATGATGATAAGTTTTTTGGTATAGCTCAAAAGAAAGTTTGAAATGGTAGGTGAGAGTTATATAAACTAATTGGTTGAAATTGTCCGATTTAAATCACGTCATAGTTATAAATTTAAAGACCTTAAAATTTGTGGAAATGGCCTTATATTTGGACTCAACCGGTTTAATTATATAATCAGCACGAAAGAGTTGTTAATCTGTCTCTTCAATCTTTTGAGAGATTCCACTTTCGCATGCTCTTTCTAATTTATTTTCTAATTATTTTAGATATATATGACCGCCCTCTTTGTTGCACAAGTCTATGCCTCAGCTAGCTTTTTAATAAAGTTTTCGATTATAATGGAACACTGTAGCTTTTACGAGCCCTTTAGTCAATAACGATCAAAATACACGAGAAAAAAACTAATCATTAATCCATCATGCCTCCAAAAAGAATTATTAAGTCAAATTTGCAGCAGTTGACTATTCTGAGTTGACTTTAACATATGTTTAGTACTAAGATTGTTCCAATACACAGCTCATTAATCAAGAGTCAAAATGTTTCCGTTAGAAAGAATATATTAATCTTGATGTCCGGAGTACATATGAGTGTTTGATGTTTTTCATTTATACTTTATAAAATCTAAACAATTTTTAGTGGTATCTATTGGCAGTTTCACATTTTCAAAAAGTTCTTACATAGTTATTAATTTACTAATGATAGTTTGATCGCGTTTCTGACACCGAAGAACAATACCGACTTCTTTTTTTTCAAATCTTCTCATTTGTTCTTCGAGTTTTCATGGATTTTACAGACTTAACGATCATGATTTGTATGATGCATTTTTTGCCATCCGATTGTCTTCGATAATTAACTTTTTTCTGAAAGCATTTCGAAGAAGGTTATGAAGCCGAGATTGCTCTCGGTAACTAAAAGTGAGACCATTCGACGACAAGTTGATTTCTCATGATGTGTATGAACCTGTATAATGTGTATGGAAGTTGTTATGATGCATTTCATTGCGTTCTTTCATAAGCGATTATTGACAAACTAAATGGAGGAGAATGTACACCAGACGACCAAACCTATATGGATAGAAAGATAATCCAAAGTGTCATCTTAGCCTAGGTTTTACACCCAACAAAAAAGAAAAAATCTTAGTCCAGGTTTAAAGGCCATGCATTATGGTTTCAATATTTAATTTGCACATATTTACAAATTAATTTGAAAACATTTCTATGTTTTGTTGATTTATCAACTTCTTATTAAAAATATGAAACCAAGACACGGGATATTTACCCATTAAAGATGGACATAAATATTTTAGAAGTTGGACTATTCACTAAATAAAGTATTATAGATTTATATATCATCACTTGTTGTATAGTCATCTGAAAGACTCACGTAGCCAACTCTTTTTTTTTTTTTTTTTTTTTTCACGTAGCCAACTCTCTCTCCCTCTTTTACGTCGACGAAAGCCTATCCGACCAAACTAAAGTTAAACTAACTACTAATATCTACCACTAATTAGTATCATAATCCTTACTTGGACAACTAAGAAACCACCATTTGGATGCCAAAAGAGAAGCGATTTGATTATTAATTAATTACTGGAGTTAGTGTCGACAAAAGAAATCTTAAGAGAGGAATAATCAAAGAGCCACTGGTTTCCTCTTGTTTCCCGAAAATTCTTTTTTCATTGTCGAGTTTTAAAATGATGCGTTTTCGTTAATTCCAAGAAAGGTACTGATCGCTTATTTATAATTAAAGTTATTAATACTAGTATTATATTGGGAGATAGTAGATTAATGGGGTAAAAAAAGGGATGTGTCTTTGGGGAAGAAACAGGAAATGAAAACCCTAAAAGGTGCTGATTTGTCGGGTGAAACAAAAGCATCAAAGTTGTCAAAAATAAAACAGAAGGGTGTGTTTATTTATACTTATGTTAGATGCTGTACCAAATTTTGATTAATATGAAATTTTGTTTCTGTTTCGTAAATTTTCATGCTAGTTTTTAATTAATAAAACACAAACACATCGTAGTTCATTGGTATCTCTTACGTCTCTTGGCCTTGTTGCCTACCTTCTCGTCCTCCTTTTTCATACCCTTCTGTTCACTCTTTGCCCTAGCACATATATTGATTTACATACTAAGACATGCACACATATCTATATACCTGCACACGCGTCTAGGTATGTCTGATTTCAAAATGGAATGATCGGATTTTTATCCGATCTTTGTGATCAACCATATACACGAACACGAGTCCATGCACTACGGTAACAGTAAATCTATATGCATACATTAAACATATATTAAGGAATTTAATGAAAACTTGTTTACTTAAGTTATTTATACCTCCTTTGACCAAAAAAAGGTTATTTATACCGCCATTTTCCTATACAGTACAGACTATGCTTATATATAGATTCGTTATTAGTTGTCCAAAAAAATAGACTCGTTATAATATATACTCCAAGGTACATATATATCAACCTTACAAATTATAAGGAACTAGTATTTCGTTGGAGAAAATCCATACAGTATCTCTCTAAAAAAAACGCATACTGTATGCAATGTAGTCAAAATGTTATATATCTACTACACATACATACAGTGATACAGTATAAGGAATCGATAATACATGCATATCAATATATTGAATCTGAACAAAAACAATAATTATCCCTGCACAGCAACACTTTTTCTCGGATAAGCATATCAAACATCAAATAATAATGACTAGACGGTGAAATTTAATATGTAATGAAGATGACGTGCGTCGTCATGAGCTGAAGGACAATTTTGCGTGTGGATCGAATCCAAAACTTCCCCCAACAAATTAAGTAGCATATAAATAAATATACAAAATTGTAAATATTCTAAAGAATAAAGGAGAGAAAATGGATTTAGGGTTTTTATCTGGAAAATAAATATTTCATATGCCTACTGACAGAAGCAATCCCTCATGCTCTTCCACACACACCCACTCTCTTTTTACTTCCATCCATCAATCTCGATCTATTTTTTTCTTGACTTTTTTACTTTTTCTATTCATATAAAATTTCAATTTTTTATATGAATAGAAAACGTAAAAAAGTCAAAAAAAAAAACCAGGAGTATTGATCTATTGGGTAAGGTCAAATGATTTCCCTGGTAAATAAACCTGGTTAATTGAAAATATGACTAACTGCATATATGTACTACTGTAATATTTTTGAGATTCTATGTGAACGTTTAAGAGATGTGACTGGAATAAAGATATGTTTTGATGGAAAATAAAATATGACTTGCTAGAATATAGATTAGAATATTGTAAGCGAAATAAAGGATTGTAAAGGAGAAGACAACACTCTGGTTTTCGGGTGTTTGGTTTGGTAGACCGACACGTGATGTTAACTCAGGTTACATTTGTCGTTAATTTTCAGATAAAACCGACTGCCTTCCTTGATTTAATTAAATCTTAAATAGTTATCTTGTTTCTTAATTAACTAATAAGTAAACAGAATCTAATTAATCATAAGTCAAATCTTAAAAACAATCACCAGATTTCAAGTGAAAGCTGCCATCTGCCAAGGCTAACATATAGGCACTTGAGATATAAGACTCGAGAAACTAAACTAGTACTTCCGCATCTATACAGACGAATAGTTAATTTCTTACATTATATATGAGACTGCATGTCTTTGAATTTTGCGTTCATGGTATATAAATGAGATATAAGACTAGAACAAACAAAAAAAACATTTTAAACTTTTGAATTTAAATAATTTACATTTCTATTCCAACTAAATTAGAGACAAACTTTTGTCATGTTTATATTATTAAAAAATACAACTGAATATTATTAAAATTTTGAAATTTCATTAAGAGTATTTTCGACATATTAAAATAAGTTAGTTACCAAATAACTAATAACTAATACATACTTCTATTTTTTTAAGATTGGTTTGCAATAAAATGTTTTGATGTTTCTATTTAAAAAATAAAAATATTTATCGTGCAAAAATATATTTTTATTTAAATTTAAAATATAGTAATTTTGTAACTAATTGAAATATTATCATATAATGAATTTCTATTCATAACTTTAAGATCCTACGGTTAAAATTTACTAAAATTAAATAAATATTGAATTTTAATACATTATTTCTCACATTACTTATATATATATCGAAACAGTATCGAAATTTTCTTTCAGTATTAATTTTCCTTTATTTTAAGATAATAAAAATATGCATACACGTTTAAACCTGTCTTATTATAAAGGAAACGCATTTTAAGACGAGTCATACATTTAATTTATTAATCTAGAGTTTTATTTTGTATATAACTTATTTGCGACGTGGGCATCTATGTTTTGGACCTATTCAAACTTTCATTAATAGTAAATATAATTTTTTCTATTAATTTAGAGTCTTATATTATACTTCCTCTGTTTTTTTTAAATTGATGTTTTAAAATTTTCACATATATTAAAAAAATTCATTAAAAATTTAATTATAAATGCATTGTTTTTTGTTAATAACAATTTTCCATAGTTTTTAGCCAATAGAAATTCTATAAACACTATTATTTTTTTTTTGAAACTTACAATTTTTCATTAAATCATACATTGAAAAGATAAAAATCAATATTTTTGAAACAATTTTTTTCCAGAACATCAATCATTTAAGAACGGAGGGAATAACTAATACTTACTTTACAATTTATGCTACTGATATTAAAATACTAATCTTATTATTCATTAATTTTATTTATGTAATACAAATTAAAAATTAATGGTAAATATATATTGTTACAAACATAAGTAATAATAAAAAGACACAAAAAATATTTATTTTTGAATTTATTAAAACAAATTTTACAAAACATTCCAACTGATTTATATCCACGTTACTATTTGGGTGTTAATATTTTTCAAAATATAATACTTTATCAACACCTAAAACTTGTGTTTAACATATACACTATGAATTTTATCAAATAAAATCTATACATTATAATTCAATGCTCTAAAACTTGCTAACTAAGCAGCAACTAACTAGATTATTCAAGTTGTACTCGTTAATGAATTAGTAATTTATTTTTATATATTTATATGAAATATTCTAATTTTTGAATTAATTTTAAAATTATTTTGATGAGATAAAAATACATATACAATAAAAAAGGAAATTATATTATTTTTTTGAAAATTCATTAAAATTATTAGTTCATTAAAATTCTTTTGACCAATTTAAATTGATATTTTCTATAATATTTTTTAATTAAAGATATAAATTCGTTTATAAAAAAAAATAAAAGGAAAAATATTTGTATAAATGTTTCCACAATGTTTCTAATATGTGAGTATTTTTAAGTTTCAACACAATAATAATCATATATAGTTTGATGAAAACTTTATCATATATAAGTAATTTGATGTTTGATTTCAGAATTTTTGATTTTTGAAAGTATAAATAATAATTTATTATGTTAATTTTTAATTAACAAAAAACAAGAATAAGTGTTCATAAGGTTATGTATGCATGTGAGGATAAAATACCTAATTTAATTTAATTTTAAAAATAATTATAATTTTCATATGTAGAGCTTAAAAGCACATAAATTATTACAATAATTATAATTATCACGAGTAAAACTTTTCCAAACCAAAGACTAATTCTGCACTCTTAAAACTCAGATTAAAAACTAATTATGTTACACGCTACCACACATAAATTTAATTTACAATCAAATTTTCATAAATAATAAAAAATCACTGAATCATTTTTTGTGAACGAATCTACAATTATAGTACAATACATAAAATTGGTGAGACGACGAGCTTCCTCACTGGCGTTGAGGCGTGTGGAACTCCCAACCATCATAGCATCCAAGCTCACACCCATCAAAACACAACGTGAGCCACGGTCTCTGCTCGCAGATAGTAGCTGTGACCGTCTCTCTTCGACCAGCGAACCGTGTCTGTCCCAATCCGAGCCAATGGAGACCCGCAAATGACGGCTTACTTAGCCATCTCAGTGCTCCAGTCGTCAAGCTGACACAGTTATGGACATTGAGCTTCCTCAACTGTTTGCTTCCTCCCTCTGTTTGTCTTTCCCTTGTGGCCAGCAACTCTATCGAAGAATCTGTCACGTGGAAGCAACTCCTGATACTTAGCTCTGTTAAAGCTTTGCAATACCGGGTGATTGTGTGGATGGCTCTGTCTGAGATTCCTGGCATGTGACCAAGATCAAGCGTTGATAATGTTGTGCAGATTATTCCTTCATTGCTCAACAGATGGGAGATTCCTCTGTCACTGACTCTCTTACAGCCGCGGAAGGATAGTTGCATGATGGGAACATCTGACTTACCGAGTGCAACCATGCCACTATCGGTTACATCAGCTCCTGCGAGATTCAGAGAAGTTAACTTCCGGAGTGCTGAAACAGTGTTGAGGCAAGAATCAGATATACTTCTGCAGCTGCCTAAGTCGAGCAGCTCAAGATTGGTACACAACCCCAGTTTCTTCACGGCTTCGCTGGTTATGAGAGGGCACGTGGAGAGTCTGACCTCTTGAAGAGAACACGAAGACCCTGTGACATCATGGAATGCCAAATCAGACAACAGGGAGGCACCTCGAACTTCAAACCTTTTCAGGTTCCGGCATGAGTGAAGGAGCGATGCGAAACCAGCGTCGCTGACTCTCGGGAACCCACCAAGCCTCACTGACTCTAAGCCTTTGCAAGCCTCGGAAAGAAGAAATATACCCATGTCGTTAATCCTCTTGAACGATATCTTGCGGTTGTAACAAGTTCGAACCAGAGAGAGGCTTGTGAGCTGCTGGCAGTAACCGAGAGACTGAAGCCCAGTGTAGGTCAAGTCATTGTCGGGAAATGGCTCTTTTTCAGGACGGTCTTCAAGGTCCAGTTTAACAAGTTGAGGAAGAGAACCTGTGATAGCTATGATAAGCCTGTCAGATATCAGATCCAGGACAAGAGAGAGGCATTGCAAAGTAAAAGAAGGTGAAGGAGAAGGCAAAGCAGCCTTAGATAAACAACTTCCAGTGACTTTGAATCTGTTCATGAGAAGAATGGCCTCGGACTCAAGCAAAGGCTGTAACCTTAGAGATTTGAGAGTTTCAGGCAAGGAGAATCTAACAGAGTGGAAAGCGGTGGCATCAACAAGGATACCTCGGATATTAAGTTGCAGAGACTGCAAAAGCATGACAAGAATAATAAAACCCAATTCAATTTCACACTTTCTCAGCTTCTTCTGACCAATGTGCCTCAGCAAGCTTTTTTTTTTTAACAAATTACCTCCAGATACGGACAACCGTTAAGCAATTGCGTCAGGTTAGCTTGAAAAACAACAGGTGGATCCAAATCTGCCATTTCCAGGGTAAGAACCCTGCAATAAGAAAAAACTATTAGTTACTCACTGTCACGCTTCGATAAAAACATAGCTTAAGACTAAACTCGTCACATACTTGTTGTGAAGAAAAGAGATCATAACATGTAAAAGGCTAATTAGTATCCTAGTTGGATACAGTTCAATTATTGAAATGAGGATCAGAAACTGACCATGCCCTATCAACTACCATATGGTACCAGTTATTAGTTATATATATATTTCAGAAAGGAATAAACGTTAGTTACTCACTTTCACACTTCAATTTAAAAGCTTAAAAACTCAACTCTTCTCAGAGACTTCTTATCAAGAAAAGAAATGATATTAATATAATACACAAAAAATATTTCTCTAATCATTGAAACACCTTAACATCAATTTCAAGGGAGATTTACCGGAGATTAGGGCAGAGGGTGCCGATGGAAGAGAGGACGGTGGAACTAAGAAGGGAACACCTGAGCAAGTGAAGTTCCTGTAGGTGGGGCCCGATGACACCACGCACAGCAGAGACGCTGAGTCGGAGACAGTTGAGAGTTAGGCTCCTGAGCCCGATGCAACCACGCAACACGTGGTTCAGAGTTTCCTCCTCCGGCGAGAATCCCTAAACCAAATACATTCGATCATTTTCCAATAGTAAATCATCGAATTGGAGAGAATCGGGACAGTAACTCACAGATAGATCGAGAGCAGTAAGCGAAGGGAGGACGTCGGAGACGACGGCGGAGCGGAGCGCGGTGGAAACGCAGGCGACGGAGCAGAGATTCTCGAGATCTAAGCGCTTAAGTATCTCCTCCGCTAACACAGATTTCGTCACTTCCTCCATCCTCAATGATCTCTCTCTCTCTCTCTCTCTTTCTATCTCTGATGAATTCAATCGAGTTCTTCAGAAGAATCTTCTTTCCCTTTTTGACACGATTCAGAGACGAGAGAGTGTTTGGATGCAGAATTAATCATATCCTTACCAACTTGTCTCGGTTATTAACGACCGGTTTACGACTAGAATGTAAATAGCCTGGTAGAACCCGGTTTGTGCTCTTTAATCCAAAATTCACGGTTTATCCGATAGTAGGGATCTGCGGTTTGATTCATATAACTTTTTTTATAACCACTTGAATTTATTAATTATAATGTAAAAGGAAACAAATACATCTACAATACATAACATAATGAAACAACTAATATCATAATCAAGATGAAGAGAAAGCAACACTAGATAAAATGAATTAACTTGTAAATATGCATTTCTCTCCAAGGTCTTCTTTTTGATAGAGTATCAACTGTATCAATTCTTCTGCGATCTCCAAATTTTCGTCGCATCATCAACACCATTTTCTTTTGTTGTATTATGTTGATCTTACCCCAGTTTGGAACTATATATATTTTCTGGTTTTGAATCCAATATATTGGTTCAACCGCAAAAACTAAAAACTGGGATAACCAACTTTCAACGACTGTAAGAACGTCGCCATACAACAAAAAGATTTCATCTTTTATTTTGGAAGAGCGTTTTTTCCATGGTGGTTTCCACGGCTTCAACGATAATGCAGATTTATCTATATTTCGATACCAAATATATTGTATCGAAATATAGATTTTAAATGATTCTTCATTCGCTTCTTCTGACGTTGATCTTCTCATCTTGATCTTGGGATGTATTTGGTTCTTGAAAACTTGTAATTTTCCTGGATCCCAAATTCTTCGGCCAATGCACCATCTATAGCGATGAATAAACAAGATTGCATCGCAGTGGACTTTTTCCACCACGGAGATGGAAGATGTCATAGTGAACTTGCCGTAAGACTGTCCCGTACCGACATCATGAATGTATTCTAATAACATGTTACGTACCGTATGTTGTTGCGTTAGACACGTTGTTGATGATGAATAAACTGATCTCAAACCCTGAAAATCCAGATTCTGATTGATAATCATCATCATCAAGTATAAAGATAATAGGCCCAACTTCAAGTCATATTTGTTTGTGGGTCCAGCAAGTCTAACAAGAGATTAATCCTTTATCTGCAAGTAACGTGAAAAGGTAAATCATATAGGAAAAGGAAATTATACAAAACAAAGTCGGTTATGTTTTGGTATAAATATGAAGATGCTAATGTCGTAGAAGATTATCCTAAAGACTGAAGAGGATCCGGGGACACAAAGTAGAGAGAGAGAGAGGTCGGACAGAGAAGAAACTAAGCAAAACATTGTTCGAGTCATGTCTTTGCGGGAGAGAGTTTCTCTGATCTTTATTCTATGTTGTGTTCTTTGTATGGAGTCATGTTTTATACAAAGAGAGCGCTTAGAGCGTTTGTGTAAACCCTAAGATTGATAGTGGATGTTGTGGGAGACGGTTCCCACCCCAGAGGTACCGCAAGGGAACTGGGTTAAAAATCTTGTGCATTATTTAGTTAAGCAATCGAACGATCGAGAATTCCTAACAAGTGGTATCAGAGCAATCCAGGTTTTGATTGCGGGTGTAAAAGAGATCGAGGAGTCGCAAAGAAAAAAAATAAAAGGTACTTATTTTTCCTTCAAGGAAAGTGCGAGTTGATCGTCTCCAAGGAAGCACAAGGTGTTGATGTAATAACACTCATCTCAAAGGAGTTGAACAAGGTTGATATCGAAAGTCTTCTTAACAAGATTGAGAGTTAGGCGGCGGGTTCCATTATTTCTAATGGCGGTACCAAGAGTGTTCAAGGCTGATCGATCTATATAGGTGGTTGTTATCTGCCTATTAAAGAGATTTGGATCAAGGTGGAGATGATGTTAGAGCTTCATGCAAAGGAAGAAAGATCAAAGGGAAACATGACAGGTTTAAAGAAGTACGAGGTGTTTGAAGACTTTCAGAGTGATTTCTGCTGAAATCACAAGGTTTAAAAAGTCTTCATGGTTAAAGTTTTTTGGAGTATCATCAAAGTCACGAGGTGCAAAAACGGAAGTTACGTTTCAAACGGTTTCTTGCGGTTAATCAGTTTTAGGTTTTGTGCATCAAAGAAGCTTATGATGGCACGGCAACAACTGAATGGGCATAGGAGACTGCATGTTCTGTGTGGAGAATTCTCAATGTAATTAAGCAACAGACCATGTTGGAGAGTTGTATCGAAAGACTTTCTAACAAGATGGTTAGACGGCGTGTTCTGTTTTGAATCTAAAACAGCGGTACAAGATGGTGTACATGTTGTCTTTGCTGGCGGAGAAGTCAAGGTATGTGATCTATGGTATATTGTGGTGAAGATTGATGGTGATTCAGTCAAAGTTTTAAGGATCAGAACATGAGGAAGACTCCAAAGATAGAGAAACAAAGATTGGTTTGAAACATAGAGAGTCAGGGGTTTTTTATGGTAAAAAGAAAAAGGGTGTTAGCTCAAGTTAGAGTTACAGGTGGTACTCTCGGGATTGGTTTCTGCAGGTGACTTAAGGAAGATGAACTCATACGGACAAAACTGATAAGGGAATCAGTTTCTTAGAAACCAAGAAGAAAGCTAGGGATTTCTGGTTTCTTATGGCTCGGGAGAAAGAGTCAAGGAAGAGGAATAGTTGGTCTACCAAATTAGTCAATCGAATTGAAAAAATTCAGACTGAGAGCTTCACGAGAAGAAAATGAAGCAGGGTTCCTGGACGTCATCTGGCATTAAGGATTGGTGGATGTAGCTACAAGAAGGTTAATAACATGTGTCTAAAGCCTGACACAGTTAAAAGCTAATGCCATGGAAACAAGGTCGAAACACGCAAAGGTTGGTGAGTACGAATCAAGAGACGCAGTGAGGAAAAGGGTTATTAACTCAGAGAGATAAAAGAGGAAATTAAAAGGATCGAAGTTCCCAGGTGGAGTCATTGCTATTACAAGATTGTAATGTAGTTCGAGACAGAACGGTTAGATTCCAGGTGGAGCTACAAAGTTAGAGGATGTCTCGAATGTCTTAAGTTAAAGACAGAAGATGAATTGGAGGTTAATCAACTTAAAGGGTGTGAGTTTAAGAAAGAATCTGTCACTGTTTGGGTATGATTCAAAGTGAGCGTGTGTGTGAAGATGACATGGGTCCAAGAGAGCGGTTAAAGGTGTCTACAGGTTCAAGCTTGATTTTGTTGCAACAAGATTAAAGAGAAAGCTTTCACGAGAGAGTGGGTGCTTGATGATGGTAACTGACATCTAAATATCAGTTGGAGAAAATATTGATTTCGACAAGGCGTAAGGTTTAGAGAGTAACCTGGAATCATCAGAATAGCGGAGAAGACGATGGACGGCGTCGGAGAAGCTATTACAGAGAAGAACACGTGTTAGTGTTTATAGTTTCATGAAAAGAAATTCTAGAAAGTCGGAAGCTTAGACGTCAAGGTTCCGATGATTACCAGACAAGAATTTCAGAACAGTGGTGTAGGAGGATGACACCGGAGAACACAAAACTAGTGGTTGTGTTCTGGATTTTCACTATCAAGATCAGGGGTAAGAGATTCTTAGGAGGTTCCTGTGTTCCATAAAGGGTTGGTGACGTTTCAGAGGTTCAAAACTGGTAACAGGATAGTTTAAAATCTCGCAAAACAATAAAAGAGCATTGAGTTTCAGTCTGTGTTCTAAGTTATTGTATTGTGAAGATTTGGAGATCTAAACTGAAGCTGAAACTAAGTTTAGAAGTGTTTACCTGTGGTGTACCAATGGATGTTTGAAGCCTCATGATCAGAAAGACACGGAAAGCATACAACAAAGGATCTCTTTGGCATCAAATACAAGAAACAGAGGACAATTTAGTTTCTTGTTCAAGTGATGAGAAGTGGACTCAATTCTAAACAAAATAAAAGGGGCGTTTAGAAGATTACTTGTTGAGTCTGATTTTGAAGCAGGTGGAGCACGTGGTCTCTATAAAGGAGAAGACGTTGGTGATAATTGTGGTCAGAATCACCTTAAGTTCATCAGAAGGAGGACCTTTGGGAATCAGTCTCAAGGCAAGACGCAAACGTCAATGAACATAGCTAGCAAGCAGAAGAACACGGGCTGTTCATAAACTGCAGAATAAAGAAGGAAAAAATGGTGTAAGTTTTTTTAAGCTCAAAACATCACAGGGGATGTGGTGGATGCAGCAGCAATTAGAATTGAAGTGGGCGTACTCTGATTCTGGAATTGTTGTAAAGAGATGAAGAAGAGCTTATAATACCTGAGATTACATTAGGTGATGGCATCGGTGGAGAATGCCAGAGATGCAAGGATTCTTTTAAGAACTGCATCCGGACTTCCATTATCAAAGAAACGAAGAGAAGAAGGGTTTGGCGACCACAAACGGTGAAGCAGCTCCAGGTGGAGTATTGGCAACAGGATCAGTCGCCGGAGTTTGCAGGTCGAGATTTACATGTGAGTAAAGAAAGAAAACGAAAGGGAAAGCTTCGATGCTGGAAAAGAGGGGTGGAGGAGAGTCATGAATCCCTCTGAGCCGGAAGATGGAGTTGTTTGGACAGTCGGAGTTACTACACATGGGATTTGAAGGTTTTGTCGATGTTGGAAAGGAAGAGATCAGCTGTCTTGCAGTAGCTGTCCCAATGGTGTGAAAAAAAAATTGTTCTTTTACGTGAACCACACGAAGAAGATGACAAGAGGGAATGGAGAAGTGTGGGCCTAAGGTGGAGATTATAAAGATAATAGGCCCAACTTCAAGTCATATTTGTTTGTGGGTCCAGCAAGTCTAACAAGAGATTAATCCTTTATCTGCAAGTAACGTGAAAAGGTAAATCATATAGGAAAAGGAAATTATACAAAACAAAGTCGGTTATGTTTTGGTATAAATATGAAGATGCTAATGTCGTAGAAGATTATCCTAAAGACTGAAGAGGATCCGGGGACACAAAGTAGAGAGAGAGAGAGGTCGGACAGAGAAGAAACTAAGCAAAACATTGTTCGAGTCATGTCTTTGCGGGAGAGAGTTTCTCTGATCTTTATTCTATGTTGTGTTCTTTGTATGGAGTCATGTTTTATACAAAGAGAGCGCTTAGAGCGTTTGTGTAAACCCTAAGATTGATAGTGGATGTTGTGGGAGACGGTTCCCACCCCAGAGGTACCGCAAGGGAACTGGGTTAAAAATCTTGTGCATTATTTAGTTAAGCAATCGAACGATCGAGAATTCCTAACATCAAGACGAAGCCCTCCACAACCACCACGGTTACGGGAAAGAGAAACGACAAAACACTATGTATTTGTCGTTGGAGAAAAGCCATAACCATGGCTATTTTCATCACTGATATCACCATGATGACGTTTGGATTGTAGATGCATCATCAGAAACACTAGTTGTTGCTTTGATCAGAGCCAAATTTTGATCAGTGGGGGGAGGAGAAAAATCGCACTTTCGATCGCCATTAACCGTCACGAGAACGGTTGCTTTCTCAAATTGCTATATTTGGGGAATCCATATAACTTATCTGGATTATAGATTAAAAATAGATTTTGAACAAAAAAAAAAAAGATTAAAAATAGATAAAACTCAGAGAAAAAAAAAATAGATAAAACTGAGTAATATGCATTACAATAATTAAGCTTATGAGTACAAGTTCTTGCATATCTTGTATAATATATTGTTTATCAATGCTGAAAAAAAAAAGATTAAGAGAAAGGTTTGGAAATGAAGTTTTTTTTTTCTCTGGTATGTTGAAGGTTAACGATCTAACGTTTAACACCATAGTTAGCCATCAGACGCTCCATGATCTCCTTGTAGAGCTCAGTACCGTCCGGTATCACATGATCAGTCTTCTTCGGTTCAGCATTCTGCCCCATGATCCCATGATTCTGGTTAACCGGTAAACTTGGCATCTTCGATAGTCCAGTCATATAGAGATGTGTCATATCAGCTCCTGGGTTCAACGAAGAAGGGAAGGGCCTCATGTCTTGAGTGGCCGAAGCAGAAGAATATGGGAAAGGCCTCATCTCTTGAGTGGCCGAGACGGAAGAAACAGCCTGCCTGCCTAAACGAGCGGGCACTGATGAACGGCGACGATTCTTTGGACCAGAACTGCTGCTACTGCGTTCAGTTGGTTTAGGGTGCTCGTGCATCCCATCATATGTGACTACCAATATTTTCACATCGTCTGCTGCTCTCTCCACATGCTTCTTCACATCGCACCCATTGTATGAGCATTTGTAGTAACCCCTGCAGTTACCATTTATTCCAAAATAATATATTTAGATTTAGCATCGAATATCTAGATTTTGCCCAACACAACTGACAAGGTATGGAGTGAGCTAAGTATCATGCTAAAGAGTTTCTCACAACCACACTTCATATCAAATATTTGAGGTGAAAGTACAAGTGGACCGTGCTAACATTGAATTTTATTTTAGGCTTAAATGCTCGATAATAGTAAAAGGTGAAGAACATGGTGAAAGATACCAACCTCGGATTTGGATTCCCTTTGACAACTTTCTGACCGTATTTTCTCCAGCGATAACCATCTTCAGGTTGGTCTTCTTCCGTCTCCAAACGAAGTATGGACCTTTCGTCCTTGCTTGTTCTACGTGCTGTAAACATGTCTGATACCTCGTATTTCCTGCTAAAGAATTATATAGTTTATCTTAATGTAATTGTTTAGTATAGTACTATTGATTTTATAAGATGTTAAATTGAGGACCTTCTCTTTGGAGACGAAGGTTTGACTTCTAGTTCATCAGAAATGTCATTATTTCCCTCTTCATTTGTATCTTCATCTTTGCTGGATTTTTCCTCGTCCTGGTTTTCGCTCTCATCATCGAAGAGGTACATGAAGAACTCGTCGAAATCAATGTCATCGAATTCTTCAAAGTCAAAAGAAGCGACTAAAGGACCACCAATGGGATCAACTTGAGATTCATGAGATGGTATATAAGCGGAACTGTCAGCATCAGAGCCTGATACACATGTAAATGAAAAAAAACTTACAAAACATTCCGGAAAATAAAAAATAGAAGCAGACTTGAGACGCAAGAAACTCTATATATTACCTTCCTGAGGAGGCAGATCAAACTGCGTCGGCTGATAAGGAACATTATTATCGAATATCATCGTCGCTGCATGGTCGTCACCAGAATTTTCCACAATCTCTGGAGGCCAGTCATCTAGGAATGATAACGGAGAGATATGCTGGCAAAAGAAGGTACCAAAGACAATAACAGTTAAGGTTTCGAATTGAGTTTTTTTCCCCCGACAAATGATTATATTACTTCAATAAAGGTTACAACCAAGGCGTTACAGGCTTATAGCCATACGACAACATGGACAACAACATTTGAGCAATCATGCATATCAAAAATTGTATATAAACATGATGCTAACAAAAACCTTCACAACAACATCAACCAGAGGAAGAACCGTCCTCACTGATAAAAGATCTAAAGAAAAAAAATACTTTTATCCCTCATGCATAGAGAACTATACTTGGCCGGTGAAAACGACTCCCTCCGATCCGTCCCATTTTTTATAGTGTTCAATTAAAAATGGGTGTGAATTAAAACACACATAAATGCTTTATTTTTTAATAAAATGTTATTAACATTTGATTAAAAACATTATATATATAACCAATAGCAAAATCAGTTGCAAAATATTTATGCCCATAAACAAGAAAAAAAAATTGAAAACATTTTACATAATATATTTAACATATATTGGGTCAGAGAGAATGAAAAGAAAAAAAACATACGTAACTATTCCTAAGTATTTTGATATTCAAATATCTATCATATGGATAATAAATCACGCATGAGTTTACAAAAAAAAAATCACGCATTATCATCAAACAATCAGAAACATATAAACACATTGGTACTTACCTGTGAAGGAGACTCCAACAATACAGATGGGCTCAATCCGGGAGAGATTTCGATGACAATACGATCAGTTTTTGGGCTCTTGAACAGAAGAAATGGATCCTTGTTCTTCTCTATTGTGATCGGTGGAATCGTACGTCCTATTCTTGCAGCTACTCTGTTAACCAGACCGAGTTTTTGTTCAGACTTATTAGTTCGAAGGAAGGCGTCGCTGATTGGATTTAGACCATTGTCGGTTTGGTCCAGCATCGCAAATGTCTCTCCTAGGTTAGGAGTAGGACTAGGAGGTAGAGCCCAAGGCAACACCATGTCCATGAAGTCTCCATCACCATAATCACTCATCTTTTTAATATGGAGATGTAAAGAAACATACACACAAAACAAAGAGATCAAAAACCAAAACTGATATCAAATTTATGAAAATATTTACCGAAACAACTTATAGGAAATGTACAGGAGAAACCTTTTTCTTTGGAGAGGGAAAACTAGCCCCGAACGAAGATGATTCAGAAGAAATGGTTGTGAAGCCTATGAAGGATTTGATGGAGTTTTTATATAAAATACTCATAATAATTCTTTTTGTCGGCTACTTATATTTATTTCCATTTTCTTGCAATAATTTTATACGGTCAAACTTGCATTTTCCATATATCACACAATGCATGAATAGATTTATTACCTTTTCTATCATTTTGAGTTCTTACGAAGAGCAGTTAGTTATATTAAAACTATACCGGTAAACAGTGGCGGACCCAGCACCAACTTTCTGTGGGGTCAATATTATGTTCAAGTAAAATATAAATGTCAAGTAGGGGTCAGTGAGGTATTGAAGCCAGGTTTTTGGGGGTTCAATAGGAGGAATTTGACCCATCTGCGCTACACATATTCTTTGTAGTCTAAGCACAAATTAATTTTTTATCAAATTTTTGTGGGTTCAGTTGACACCACTCCTAAATAGGTCCGCCCCTGCCGGTAAACTATTAACATTGAACCGAAATATACGCTCTTCAAAAAAAACCAAATTGATATAAAGATAATAAAAAAACTGCGATATGCATTTTTTATACAAAGCAAAATGACAAGTGTTCGATTATAGCTCGACGCACTGCTTCAATGGCATCAATCAAGTCAGTTTATGAAGGGAAATCCGTTGAACAAATCACTCCGTGCCTCCCCTCAAGCACGGCAGATTTACTTTGATAAGCGCACTAGCTTACTACGAGATCAGTCTCACCTCGAGTTCGACTACGGAACGGAACCCCACCCGTGCTTATTGATTTATAGAATAATACCTCGATATATAATAAAACTCATAATAATTGTTTTTGTCGGCTACCTATATTCATTTCCAATTTTTGTAACAATTTTATACGGTCAAACTTGCATCTTCCATATATCACACAATGCATGAATATATTTTTGTTACATTTTCTATCATTTTGGGTTCTTACGAGGAGCGGTTCAATTAAATTAAAGCTATACCGGCAAACTGTTAACACTGAACCAAAATATACGCTCTTTAAAAAAAAACAAAAATGATAAAAAGGTAAAAAAAAGAACAGAGATATGCATTCTTTATATAAATCAAAATGACAAGTGTCCGGTTATAGTCTTCAATGGTTCAATATATAATAAAACTCATAATAGTTCTTTTGTCGGCTACCTATATTCATTTCCATTTTTTGCAACAATTTTATACGGTCAAACTTGTATTTTCTATATATCACACATTGCATAAATAAGTTTTGGTTACCTTTTATATCATTTGGGTTCTTACGAGGAGCGGTTCAGTAATATTAAAGCTATACCAGTAAACTAGTAATACTGAATCAAAATAAACGCTCCACAAAAAACCCAAAACCGTTGCCAAAATCAAACTCAAAAAACCCAAAACCGTTGCCAAAACCAAAACCGTTGCTGCGTGGAATATCACTACCTATGACAGTGGATTGGGATGGAGTGCTACTGACTGTGGGGGGACCGTTTGTTTCCGAGGATCTTCATACCGACGCTACGTTGTTCAGTCTTAGTTACTGAAGCTCTGGCGCTAAAATCAGGCCTTCAACAAGCCGTCGTGCTGGGGTACAAGAATGTGATTTGTTTATCAGATTCTCGCTGTCTAGTTGACCTCCTCACAGAGAAGCCTTCTCCTGTGATAGCTCTTAAAGGACTACTCCATGACATCTGCGGGTTGAGTAGCTCCCTTTCATCTATCTCTTATCAGTTTATTTCTCGTACCTGTAACTCGGTTGATGATAGCAGTGCAAAGAACACTTTGTTTACGCTATCTAACTCTCCCACTCTGGGATGAAAAACTTTGTAGTTTCGAATTTAGTAATGAAGTACGATTTAAACAAAAAAAAAGCTCATCCTTGGTGTCATATCAAAAGTACAACGGGTTTACTATAAACATAAAGACCAAGTAACAAGATAATAAAATAATAGACGCCACTGTTCAGGTTAACAGCTCAAATAACTTCAATGTCTACTTTCTCTTGTCTTCAATCTGACCTTCTAGCTCAAGCTTCTTCTGATATATATACACTGACACCAAGAACTTGCAACAAAGTAACATGAGCATCCGATTCATAGATTCTTCCATCTTAAGGAATCAAGACTTTCGTTTTCCTCTGTATCAGTCTTAATTTGCTTTTTGAACATGGCCTTCACTTGAATCATTGTTGGCCGCTTCAACGGTTGATCATCCAAGCATTGAGACGCGATCTTCCAGTAATGAAACAGCTCACAATCGCCTGATTTGTCGGTCACAAGCTCCGGATAAAGAATATATATGCCTCTTTTCTCTCTATAGAGCTGTTTCCCCACCCGACAATGTTATTGTCTTCTCCAAACTCCCCTAGATCGATATGTTTCTTACTAAAGAGAAGCTTAAGAAATAACTCCGTATAACCGTAAACATCCCCTTTGGCCGTACACTGAAACTCTGATAACATTCTAGAAGAACAAAATATCCTGGAGAACTTGCAAGGGTGCTCATGCTCAGATGCGTGTCTAGAGCGCTAACTAGCATAGCATGGTCATCCCAAAGTCCGAGTCAGATGCTGCTATTTTGTAGCGGATCATGTTTTATACTCTGGTTATTTATATGGTTTGTATTTTTTTCCTAACTTTAATTTAGCAGTTGAACATCACATTGATGCAAAATAAAAAGCAACTTATAACAAAGGGAATGTAAAGTCAAGAAATGTATAAACCGACACCATGAACAAAGAAACTATACAATTCATCCCATTTTATAATATAGTCGAATCTGAATATCACAAGGTTTGGTAAGACCTAATGATACAAAGTAGAGATCACCCAACACATGTCGTATATATATGTTACACTCGATTTCTCTTTGATTACTTACTGTATGATAGAGAGGTGTTACTTTGGCGAGAACGATACAAACTAAATAAAGAGGTCTTATTATACGATCATGCTTCCCTCCGTTCTAACCATTTTGACATCAAAATTTAAAAAAAAAAAGAAGAAAAGAGGAAAAAGCCTTTACCAAATGGTCCACAAACCCCCAAAATCAATGGCCATTTACCGCACCAACCTCCTTATCTTTTCTCCGCTCGTTGATCATCGATCTCCGACGACTCATTTCATCTCTGCAAGTGCAAGCCACAACAAACAAACAGATGAAATATGGAATTCAGATTGTTTCAAACATTTCTATTATGTTTTTTTTTTCTTGAATACCTGAGAAAAGACCAGATGGAGTCGTAATGAAGAAGGCCAAGCACTTTCCTTTTCTTTCCTTTGTGACTTACTTCACTTCGTTTTACGACAGGTAACTGCTTCACACCTCTTGCCTCCATTAACTCTTTGGCCACACCAACCGTCGTGTCTGGGTAACAAGTTAGCAAACTTCGTTCTTGGCCTCGGTACGTTATTTTCTTTGTACACACAGAAGAAACCGGACATGTGTTCTCCTGCAAGAGACAAAGCAGTTCATTCGCTAATCGCTACTCAAAACAAAAACAAAAAAGAGGGAGTTGGATACGTTTCACTACTTACATCTAAGATTGTAGACACCTTACTAGACAAGTAACGTCTGATGTCTCCTTGTGTTAGGATTCCAGCTAAAAACTCATCCTCATCGACCACCAAAAGGCAGTTCTGGTGGCTGTCTTTGAGGATCTTTCTTGCTTCTCTTAGACTTGTTCCCAGAGAAACCTTCACGTAGTTCTTTGACATAACCCGAAAACCCTTCAACTCTTCCAGAATAGTTTCTTCATCCAAGAAAGATTTGTGGTCAGGGTTCTCTATGACGGAAAGCTCAAGGGAGTTTGTGTTATCCGTGTGTCTCCAAACGCCTTCAGTAGTTTTACGATCGGAAGGTGAAAGAGAAGAGTATCCTCTTCCTGTGCTGCGACCCTCAGATGAATCACTCTCTTTGCCTTGGTTTGCCACAGATGGAACCCATATTGCTAAACCAACCGCCCCCTGTTAAAAGAAACACGCAGACAGATCAGATCAAGAACAAACATGATAAAAATTTGATCTCCGATTAAAAAACAATAATATTATAGCGTACATATGATAGCTAGTAATTTCATAGTTTCAATAAAGGCTTTACTACTCGATCAATTTAACAATCCAATTCGGAAAGAATTTGTTACATAAGCACCGGAGAAAAAAACTGACAGTGAAAATCGTATGTTTACCATGAGAGGAAGCAAAATTCTATAATCTTTTGTTAGCTCGAATAGCAGTAATACTGATGTTAAGGGGACTGAGCACATGGAAGCTAGTGTCGCTGCCATACCAACCTGCATCACATAAAAATGATGGCATCTTGATGAGTCAAAATAAGTAACAACCCAATTTTGCATTCTTAAATTTATTTAGAAAAAGCTACATTAAAGTAAGGGACCTGCGACAAAGGGAGTACAATACCAGAGCGTAAGCTTGTGGTTGAGCAACAGCAGCGTTACCAGGAATAGCTCTGTTAATAATCTCAGCAGCCGAACCACCAAACACAGCACCAACAGCCGCACCAATCATCAAGCTTGGTGCGTATAGGCCGCCTACAAGCCCAGAGCCTTTGCACAAAGCTGTAGCCACAACTTTTGCTGCGGCTAACTGAGCTAATAGCCAAATTCCAGGAGCCGAAGCACTCTTTCCAGTATGCAGGATTTCTTCAACATTTGTAAACCCCCAATACAAAATTCCAGGGTACTTGAGAGCAATCATCCCAGCTCCAAGCCCACCCAATGCAGGGCAGACAATTGCAGGAAGACCAAATTTGTCTTTGATGAAATCGAATGACTTGGTAAACCACGTGACGAGGCGCGAAAAAACAACGCTGACAGCACCGCACAGCATGCCTAATATCAGGTACAGCGGGAGCTCTGGAGACAAGTGAAAACATGTTCGGAAACTTTTAAGCAGCTGCTAGCTGAACCAATAATAAGATACCGAGACTCTTCATGTATGATGTATCACTTATCCATCAGGATACTAAATCATAAGCTACTACAGAAATAATACCACAAGACTAACTGAAAGATTTGCAATTGAGCTTAACAGTAATAGAAATATACCAGCAGCGGACTTTAGGTCGTACGAGGGGACTGTGAAAGCTGATTGAGTCCCAAGCAAGGCATTTGACACAGTCGATGATATAACAGAGGCCAAAATTATCATTGCAGTTGTAAATGGAGGCGAGTTCTCAGCACGTAAAGGTCTTAAAACAGTCTCAATAGCAAAGAAACAACCGGCCACAGCCGCATTGAAACCTGTAACCAGACAGAAAGATCGGGCAAGTAAGATTTGCAACCACGCTCGAAAGTGCAGGAAATTGAGTTCTTTATCGAGAAGAATAAATAATTGCAGTGCCTGTCTCAGTGCTCTCATATATAATAAGAAACAACCGGTGCTGCCAGCATCACACATTTTCATTAATTAATACCAGCAAAGTGGTGAGAGAGCTCTCATTTTCATTTTCAAAATAACCATAAGTAAACTATTTTCATTAATTAATACCAACAGAGTGTCTAATGCTAGAACCTAAGTTTTATAGCCAACACGATCCTAGAAACATAAAACGAACATTTATCGATCAAACTCGCCACAATAAAGCTAATGTTAAGTGGCAAATATACTAGAGTGAACTGCTGTTCCGTGCATTGACAGTCCAATAACACATAACTATCAATTATATACAAATATTAGAAGAGGTAGAGACTAGATTATACCAGATGCAATTCCAGAAGCGGCACCAGCTGCAGTGAGAGCTATTCTCCTTTCTCTGTTGTTTTCCATCATAAGTGCAAAACCATTGGCACACGACTTACCAATGTCAACACTAGGTCCCTCAGGACCCAACGAACATCCTGTACCAAGGGTGACAGCAGCCTGAATAGCTTTAATCACCGGAAATATACCAGCGAGCAAATCAACTCCTTGTCTCTGAGAAGAAGTGGACTGCCTAATCTGATCCAAGATCTCAAGCAAACCATGCATCATCCCAACGATAACACCACCAGTGACAGGGATCAAAAGAATCCGATGCCACGTATCGGCTAGCCTCTGTAGACGAAGCCAAGCAGCGCCCTTCGTTTGGAGTACCAGCCCAGGCCCATTCATGAATCACATGAACCTAGACAATAAAAACACTAATCAATTTAGGATTTAGAAAATTAGATCCGAGATCTGAGGATATAGTACAATACATACCCCTTTGTTGAATCCCTGCTACGCAGATTCCAGCGGCGACACCGATAAGACAACCGATGAGAAGGAGAGCCCACTCAGGCGGAGCACTATCTCCCAACACGTCGTTGCCGTCATCGAAACCGTACTCGTCGTCGTTCCGGCGATCGTACGACGACATCTTCTTCTCCGGCAACCGCACTAGAAGAAAGCGGGGAGGAAGAGGAAGGATGGTGGTGGTGGTGCTCTCTATCGACTCTGACGTTCTCTAACCGTTTTAAGCTTATACGACGTCCGGAGAGAGAGAATCTCCGATCTAGATGTTTGAAGAGATCTCTGACTCCTCCTCCGGTGGAGTTTCTGATAGCCGGGGACTTGTGATTCGACGTCGAGATCGCCGTCTCCTCCGCGGATGGAGGCTTCGTCGTCGTCTGTGGATCGCAGGAGATGCCTGTCCTCGGCTCCTCCCGATGACATTATCTAATTTAGTAGTAGCCTCAGTTTACCAACGCATCATCATCCCACTCGCCGTGATTATTCACGATCTCTGAGTACGTCTCAGGGATGATTATATAATCTAACGGCTCAGAGATTCTTCGCCGGTTGTCCTTCAGATTCGATCGGCTTTTCAGATTTACCGTCTTGATGACGAAACACGCGGCATTCGTCGTTAGTGTTGTCGTTAGGTACAGGACCCAAGTCAGCGCTTATGGGCCTTTATTGGGCCTTTTTGTTATTGGAAGAATATTTTTGTACCATTTCAATGTGAGCATCAAGTCGATATGTCCGAGTGGTTAAGGAGACAGACTTGAAATCTGTTGGGCTTCGCCCGCGCAGGTTCGAACCCTGCTGTCGACGTTATATTTTTAAGTTTTCTGCTAGTTCTGTCTTTTGATACAATGCCACATAACACTGTGATGCTAACACATGTATAAGAAAGGATGATGAACACTATAAAAATGAGAGAATGTATATTTTTTTTGTCTGCTAGTTCATTCTTTTGATACATTGCCATATAACACTGTGATGCTATAGCACATGTATAAGAAAGGATAATGAACACTATAAAAATGAGAGATGTATTTTTTCTCTTTTTGGTAAAATAAGAGATGTATATTTGTTTAATAGATGTCACACTAAAAGAAAAACTAGGATCTTGTATATTTTTTGAACTTTGAAATAAGATGAACATAATGCCCTTTCTCTACCATGTCCTTAACTACCTCATGAGCCTCTAAAACCTTCCCTGCGTTCCTCAGATTGTTCACCAGCGTACTATACACCACAAAGTTAGGGTTACACCCTCTCGACTCCATCTCCTTGAGCAACGACCGTGCCTCTTTGAACTTCCCAGCCATACAAAACCCACGGATCATGGAGTTGTAAGTAAAAACATTCGGAAGCTGCCCCTTCTCCGTCATCTCTCTGAACATCTCCTCAGCTTTCTCAAGCTCCCCACCTGATATATACCCTGTGATCACGACAGTGTAGCACACAACATCCGGGGTGCACCCAGCTTTCACCATCTCGTCCATAAAGTACTTGCAAGCTTCCAACTTCCCGGCCCGGCTCAGCCCATCTATCAGAGTGGTGAAATGGATCACACCGGGCTCAACTCCCACTTCCCTCATATGGTTCAGCAGGTTCAGAGCCGCGAGAGGCTTATTCCCTGTTGCAAGATGGTGGAGGAGGATGTTGTACGTGTGCAAGTCAGGAGAAAACCCGTCTTTAACCATCTCATCAAGCAATCTGTAAAGCTTATCCGTTTTGCCTAACCTAAAGCTCGCGAACATCACAACGTTGTAAGTCAGAACATCAGGCGAGAACCCGTCTTCCAACATCTGCTCGTAGACCCACTCTATCAGCTTGTAGTGTTTCACCCCTAGCAACGAATGCAAGACCGCGTTGTAAGAGTGTTTGAAAGGTCTGTAGCTGAAAGTTTTGGACTTGATGAACTGCTCCACGACTTCTCTCGCGAGTCCTGCCTCACCGCAAGTGCATATCAACAGATTAAACGTCCTAGCAGTCGTCGGGTAACCGTCTTTAATCATCTCGTCGACGAGCCTACACATGGCTTTATACTCACCACACTCTGCAAAGATCTTCATAAGTAGATGATAAGAGTTAGCCGTGTGCTTGAAAGACTCTTGTCCATTACACCAAACGAAGAACTTGTAAGCTAGCTTGGCACACCTTGTCTTGTTGTCAAAGCTAAGTCTTTTCAAGATCCCAAGGAGAACCTCTCTCACTAAAAGCCCTGAGAGTGGAACATTCAACTCATCTAAAGCTGACTTCGTATTGAAACCTGGACAGTCTTGCTTTAGAGTATCGAGAACAAGAGACGCGCTGAGCTTATTACTCTCTACAAACCTCTTCCTAACAGAGACTTTCTCATGTTCCTCGGTAAACCCACAATCCATCTCCGTTGTTTCCCATGTTACCTTCAACGTCTCTTCTACAGGAGGAGGCAACTCATTATCTGTTTCATCACCGTTGATGAGATTGGAATCGCTGAATCTCCTCGTGGTTAGAAGAAAGCGAGAAGCTTTACGGACAATGGAACTTGTGGCCGATTGAGTTAAAGAGTTCATATCAAAGCCCAATCCAAATCTATGTTTCTACGAATCCCATTGGAATCAGAAGGTTACGGAGAAGAGCTGCGAGTTACCTTTGACGATGACGAATGAGGTGGAATCGAGGGGTAGAACGGTAAATTACGAGAAACCAGTTCTACTCTCGGTCGTCTGGTTCTGGCTGTTCCTTACAGAACAGAACAGAAGAGGAGATTCGCCGAACCGGGTCCACCAGTTCTTAAGAGGATCCGACCCGAGTTTTAAGGCCCATTAATGAAAGCTGGGCTTATCCCATAATATTATCGACGTGCCTGCACCAACTTCTTTTATTTGACTAATACATAAACGTTTGTTTAGTTTTCGGTCGTATTATTTTTTTCTTTCTTTTGGTTGGTTGGTTGGTTGACCTGAGAACTCAAGAGCGGCCTCCGGCGATGCTAACACCGGCGGAGAATCTTCCAATCACGGCGGAAGAGAGTCATCTTTCTATCGGTGAGGTTCTCTCTCTTTCGGTGCAAAATCTAATAGCGTTTGTTTCTAGTCAACGTCCATGGTTGGAGTTACTAGCACTAGGTTCTATGGACCGTCCTACCTCTTTCTCTTCCGCCCTCTCGCGCTCAAAACTCAATCTCCACCATTTCGTGGTTAACTACTCTCTCGTGATAGTGGCTTCGGTTATACTCTTCTTGGTTAGTGATCCGACGGCTCTTGTCACCGTTGCCTCTTTTGCGATCTTGTGGTTGCTCTTGTGCTTTTGCAGGGACCATCCTTTGGTATTGTACGGTCTACAGATTAGTGACAAAGCGATCTTCTTTGGATTGATTGTTGGCTCCTTCTGGGGACTGTGGCTCACGCATTGCTTCTTGAGTCTGGTTCTTGGGGTCGTGACAGGTGTCTTGCTTTGTTTGGCGCATGCCATCCTACGTAATCCAGACGACCTCTTTGTACAAGAAGAGCAAGTTGTTGTTCCTTCGAATTTTCTTCATTGGAGCTGAAAAAAACTTTGTGTTTATGTTTTCACTTTTTGTACAACGTATGTTTTGGCCTTTGTAGTGGGTATAAGTTGTAAGATATTTGATCGATCATACGAAAGAAACCATATTTTCTATGAATAAACAACGATAACTTACTTTTTAAAAACAAAGATGTTTTGGTTCATCTTGAAATAGTAGTTAAATCAACTTTAAAAGGTTATATAAAATTTATCTTTGCTCTTGTAGAATGATTACATTCACTCGGGCAAAGGCCTTAGTAATACTGGTCAACCAGAAAATTATGCATGGATCCATTAATTAGGCTTGCAGTTGCACTGAGCTTGAAAGATCATCATCTTTTATATCTGCTATAGGCTATCACAGTCGCTTGCTTCTCTAATGAAACGTACGGTTCATAGCACCATAGCCGCATAGATCCATTAACTAGTCATCCACCACAATCCACAATGTAGTAACCATTATGGTTTCGACCCAATTATCTCTTTGGGATTTAGTCAGTAATAGTTTTTTTATGGACCTATTCTACCAAGTATGTATATTCGCATAGCAAACTTAACATAGTTTGCATTAAAAGTTATAATTTGTGGTCTATTTCTACCTTTTGATAAAATTTTGAGAGATTTAGATCTAATTTAATTGTATTGGTGTGTTTCACTTCCAAACCAGCTCTAACACACTGTTAAGTTTATCGGGTTTCCACTAAAAATCAATTGGCAATTAGTAGAGTCACCCAAGTTTCTTATATATTACTAATGTCCTATTCATATTTCCGATTTGAGATCTTCTCTCCAATACCTCCCTCGAGATAATGGTGGGTCTAACCATTGATCTCGCAGAATCCATCATACCACTCCGAGATCATGCTTTATCTTCTAGCGATCTCGGAGAACTGAACCTTCTATGGACCATCAGCTAATGGGTTGATCGAGCCACTGTCCGGGCCGAATTATATTGTGCCCCAATTGGCAATTAGTGGAGTCACCCAAATCCCTTATATATTACTAATGTCTCATTCATATTTTCGATGTAGGATCTTCTCTCCAATACACACACAATATATATATATATAATCTTCCAGAGAAGTTTTGGGTTGAACTCTGGTTTTAGCTGAAACTTATAATCTTCCAGAGCCAAAACCACAATGATTTTGTTTTAATCGAGACTCATGTAACTTCTACACTCACCTATGGTGTTCTTTGGAGCTAACACCAATTGGTATGATAGACTTTCTATTTAATAGATATTTGCAAAAAAAAAAGCTATTTATGTTCGAATACAAAACTAATTCACATTGTAATACCGAAAAAAATCTATCAAAACTCATGTAACTTCTACACTCACCTATGGTGTTCATTTGAGCTAACACCACTTGGTATGATAGACTTTCTGTTTAATAGATATTTGCAAAAAAAAGGCTATTTATGTTCGAATACAAAACTTATTCACATTGTAATACCGAAAAAAATCTATCAACTTGTTATATTCAAAACTTTGCCGATAAAAGACTAAATATATATTCAAATCTCTGTTACTAATTATTTATTAATATTTATTGATTAAAGATTTAGATTTAAATTAGTTGCACTATTTCACTCAAAATGAAATCATCTTTACTAAAAAAAATCAAAAATATATACAGACTATATCCTATTGAGATATGAAATTAATCTCTTGACTAACTTTTTCAATATCGACAAAATTATATAATCATATTTTGAAATACTGCCAAAATATTAAGATATATTCAACCCTCTAACACAATTTTGTAATATTTAAAATTAAATTAGTTACATTTTTTCATTTCAAATGAAACTATATTTACTAATAAAATTAAATATGTATATATAAAGCTAAATCTTTTGGTCAAATACAAAAACTAATCATTTGACCAATTTTTCGATAACGACAAAACTTATGATTATATTTTAAGATTTTACCAAAACCGTTAAAAATATATTCAATATTTCCATTATTACTCGTAGATATTTATTTATTTATTTATTTGTACGAAGACTTAGTAAAATAGAAATGATGTAATTCTATCTTTGGTGGAGTGAAAAAAGTGTATAAATACTAGTCCCTAAACATGCAAGTTTATATATTTGTATGAAAAAAACAATAATAAAAAAAATCTTTTAAACCTTCTTGTCACCAAAAAAATCATGTCAACCGATGAGACTTTTACTGATTCGCAACTTCAAATGGTTCCCGCTTATGGCTCTTCTTCAGACGTCATGAGCGACGGCGAATCCTCTTGTACGGTTTTGTACCATGATCTTGTCGAAAACCCTGATCTTTTCTGGGACAAGCTCCGTGATTTTCTCCAAAAAATTGACAAAACTCTGGAGTGAGTTTTGTATTTTTTCATCCCTCTATTTTTGTGTGTGTGTTTTGTGTGTTTATACTAAGGAATAATTTTATAATGTGCATATGTATGAAGGTTTCCTGCTGTGTGTGGAGAGAGTCTGGATCTGCATCAGCTTTTCGTGGAAGTCACAAAACGAGGTGGTCTTCAAATGGTATATCTCCAGATGATCTTAGTCTCATAAGTGAACATCAATTTTTAAAGCGTTTGTTGTCTCATTAAATGTATATATATATATATATACGTAATACAAATATGTGTCTTTGAAATCCTGGTGTGAATTCTAGGTGATCAAGAATCGTAAGGCCAAAGAAGTGACAACAACATTTAACTTGAAGAAACCATTGACCAACGCAGCATATGTTGTTAGGATGATTTATCTGAGGATGCTCCTTGAATTCGAGCATGTGTATTTCTTCAAGCAACCAATTTCTTCGTTCTGGGAGAGAGGTCTGATGATAATAACAATAATAATAATAGTAATAATAATAATAATAATAATAATAATAATAATAATAATAATAATACTAATACTAATCATATATTTATTTTTACTTTTATTTTACTCTAAGATTAACAACACAAACTATGTTCTCCCCTTTTTTGTTTTTGTTCCCTCACAGAACAAGATGTGAAGCGCCTTGTGGAGAACGGTGTACATGACAAAGGTACTCAAGTTAACATGCAAGCTGGTATAATTAATTGTATAGTGTTGAGAATTTGCATTGTGAAACTTTCAGGCATACAACTTGGCTCCAAGATTGAAGGGATCATCAATGGGAAGTTTGATAACGGCTATTTTGTGACCATGAAGATGGGATCACAGGAGCTCACAGGAGTGCTTTACCACTCTGCCACTCCCGAAACTCCTCGAAGACGCAAGAAGAAAGCAAACCTGACTCATGTGGATTCTTTGCGCCCTAAGTTCCACAGAAGCGGTTATAACTTCTTCTTCTCCGAGGAGTGCAAGAGGCTTAAGGCTGCGTACGCTGGGCAGGGACGTTCCTTCATCAACGAGATCGGGAACAAGTGGAGGAACCTCTCTCCATCTGATAGAGAGGTAACGTAGTAAAACTCATACCATAAGGAATGATATTTATTTTAGTGGGGTTTTGTTTTCTTGAACGATTTGTGAAAATAGGTTTATCAAGAAAAAGGGGATAAGGATATAGAGAGGTACAAGAGGGAGATGGCTGCGTACAAATCCTTGGTTGATATTGGTGCGGGGGGAAGTGTTGCTGCGACTGATGATGCTGTGGCTGCGACTGATGATGCTGTGGCTGAGGCTGAGGCTGAAGCTCAAGCTGAGGATGAGGATGAGGCCGAGACGGGTCTCTAGTCTGCTTTACCTGCTTGCAACTTTTTTTATTTTTCAGCATTTTATAATTTAATAATAAGTTGTAGAGTTGGCCATAAATTTACATGCGTGTGTAATCGTTGCCAACTTAAACATTTTCTCTGTTTTGCAACTTCTGTGTGTGTCTCTCTCTGTTTTTCTGTTTACCTTTAAGAACTTTCAATTTAATCATAAGTTATTTAACTCTAGATCTCTTAGTATTTTGTTCTGCAATTTTTCATATAATTTTCTATTAACATCAATTTAAGTTATCCAGGCATGATCTTAGCCATAAAACAATACGTCCTGGATTAAATGGGAACAATAATGAAATGCATAACAAAAACTGAATATAATAAAGTTTTTGTCTGTGGATTAGAGATTTTAAGTTTTCATACGAATATCTAACATCATATCCAACTCATTTATTTTTAGAGATTTCTAATTTTCTAAGTGCTCTTAGTCTAGTGGGTTGACCAAATGTTAATTAATGTTTTTACACTAGCATGTCTGAGTTTCAATTTTTAGAGAATGCAAAGTTACGCGAAATAAAAGAAAAAAGATTTATAAAAAATTTGCAGCATGACATAAAGAGTACCGTCAAGCGTGGATACGAAATGACGGCTCATGTGATGCAGTCAGGTAAATATTCTCATACGGCATGTAGAATTATCGGTTTAGAATCATCTCTAATATTTGTAATAGCATAGTTATCCAGCGTTAAAAAAAAAAGAATAAGTATGTTTATATTTTCTTTCATTTATAGAAAAAAATCTATTTTTCTTTTATATTTAGTAATAAATATAATATTCCTCTAGAAATGGAAAGAAATATTTCATTGAATATATTGAAAAAAAAAATCTTATATATATTTTGTCCTGTCTTAGAGATGAGCTGGAAATGCTATAAGCAGTTAAACTTAAACATATTAGCGTATAGGTATAGATTCTGTTAACATCAATTTAATTTATTAAGACTTGGCGTACGTTAGCCATAAAAATAACTAGATTTTGATCCGCGCTTCGAAAGCGCGGATAATATTTTTCATTTTATGAAATCTATTATTTTTTTGTAATTATTGAATTTATTTATCTTATTAAAACTTTATTTATAATAAATTCGACACATATAATGTCTTTGGTAAACTATGTATTTCTCTAGTTTTATTTTATTCTCTCCCCAATCGACATATTTATTTGGTTTGTTGTTAAAATAAATGATTATAGACTTTGATCTCCGCATCTGCGCGGATGTATATTTTGAAAAATATCATGATATTTGTTTTTCATGTAATTATTAGGGTTTTGGCAAAATGAATCCAAGGAACAAAACCGATACCAATCCGAAAATATAGTACCAAATCCAAACATAAATTAATTAAATATTCGAATTATTCAAAAAAATTGTTAGTTAGAGAATCGAATCGGATCCGAACCAAAGTATTCTTGTACCTCAATTTATCTGAAAATAGATTTATATAGTTACATATATTAATTATTTTTATATTTAACGTATATAAAACATCAAGAATGATATTTTTAAATTGATTTAAAATACTTGAAAATATATATAGATAGTCAAAAATAAATATCTGAAATAGTTAAAGTATACTAAAATCACGAAAAATACTTAAAATAATTATCGATTTTGTATCCAAAATTTTAAATCAAGCCAATTGATGTGTTAAGCTTAGGTACTCTGACATATATTATTTAAATTTATAGGTAATATTTTATTTTATTTATAGATTTGAGAAATTTAAAATATATAGTGATTTAAAACTATAAAAATAATTTAAATGGGCTATCCAAACCCGAACCAAACCCCTCAAAGATCTGAATCAAACTCAAACAAAAATTTAGAATCATCCTAATAGGACTGAAATTTCTGACCTCGAAAACCCGAAACGCAAACCGACAGAACTAAACCCGTTTGGATGTCCGAAAACCAATCCTTAGTCATTATTATATATCGTATAATTTCATGAAATAATTAATCGTATTTTATACGTTCCATCATATAATTAATCATATAATTAATAGTATTTTATATGTATCATCATATAAATAATTACATATATTATATTTTAAAAACTTAATATGAAATATAAAAATCATAATTTGAGTTGGTATTTCAAATTGGGCTTTGTTTTATATTTTTATTATATATATTAACAACATTTTTTATAATGGACTTAATAACTTAAGCCCATTACTTTTTTACTTATATTAATAACTTAAGCCCACTAATTTTTTACTTAAACCCACTACCTTTTTTTTGCTTAAGCCCACTACTTTTTAATAACTACAATCAAAGTTTCTAAACACTCTAAATTTTTTTAATAGACTATTCAAGTTACCAAACACTCCGATTTTGTACTTCTACTTTAATAATATAGATACATCCTGCACAAAAATGGGTACAATAATGAAATGCATAACCAAAAATGAAGTTTCTGAAATCAAATGGATTAGAGATTTCAATGTTTTCATGACAATAAAGTATTTTTTTATAAATTAATAATGTTGAGACTATGATACTTTATTAATTTATAAAATTATTAGTTTACAGAATTTTTTTTTATTTTACTACATAAACATTAATTAAATTTTATAAAATAAATTTTATACTATTTATTATATTATTTGGTGTATGTAAAATATATTTCACAGAATTTAAGTGTTGGTTTATAATTTTTTTTTAAAATGTTATCAAATTAATATATCATAATGTTAACAAAAACATAGTTGAATTTTATTGTGAATATAAAATAAATAATATATCTTTTTGTACTTAATAAACTATATGTATATATATATATATAAATTATTACTATATGAATTAGTTGGAATTATTTATTTACATAGGATTTTCTAGAAAAATATTATTTTATCGATTTGTGTCATGTTTTGAACCGTCTATGTAAAAACAAATTTATATTCTTATGTGAGTGTGTTCGTATGAGAGTAGCATTGAATTTGTTAATGAGACCCATTCCTACATCCATAGTACCATGTCCAGAATTCGTCTACCAGAAAAGATTGCAAAAAATATGTCTATATGGTATACAACAAACATTCGTGCCTACCAGTCTGATCTAGATTTACAAGATAAGAAAACTACCAACAGATCTTTCAACTATCCATATGCATCTTCAATAGAACACTAGGCATGTGAGTCTTCATGTCACATCCTCTCCGTATTTAAACAAGTGCCAAAAGTCCTAACACATCTACAAGTAATTGGGCTTATTAAAACTCATGCTGTTTTTCTATCAACGACTTCAATCCACTGATCACAACATTTACCATGTCAGCTTCTTCGCCACGTCAAGACCTTGTTGATACAACCACCGAACCACAAAACACAATGTCATGTGTCTCATGCATTCACCTGTTCAGCTTCCTGATGTACTGCACTGTTTGATAAATCCTTTGGTGTATATCCACTTGCAGCTTTCATAATCGCCATTCTATTTCAGCATTCTGTCTCTGCCTCATGACGTACTTTATTATGTTGATCAGTACATCGCTCTTAGGAATGAAGAAGTATTTGCTAGTGTTGTGCTGTTTGAATTATAAGAGTGATGTACTAAAACTCAATCATCAAGAGAGAGAGAGAAGAAGTATTTGCTCGGTCTGAGTTATAAGAGTCGTCAGTCATACACACTTTCTTACAGGCCAGTGAATCTTTATGCTCTCATTTGAACTTTTCATCGAAATTTGCAGCGTTAAGGATGACAAGATGTCTTTACTTCACTGATTGCGTGAAACTATGCTGGTGAGCTTCTCCATTGTGAGGTTTTCTTGTGTTTAGAGCATAAGAATTCACTTACCTGTAAAAACTGTGTATGACTGATGACTCTTAAAATTCAGACAGCACAACACTAGCAGATACTTCTTCATTTTGTCCTTTGACAATTGAGTTTTAGAAGCGAAGCACGCACTTAAAAATATCTAATACTTCAGGCTCAACTGGAGGGAAAAAAATTTGTGTTTATTATTATATAAAGTAATAATTTATACAAATTTACTGTATAGAGAAACTAAACCCTTAAGCATGTGTTAAAAAAAAGCACTTAAGAATACTAGCTTTCAGTATTGAATTTTATCTCTTTTTTCCATTATGTTTATCAAATTTTATCTATGTTTAGGAAAATATAAAATGTTGCGAAAGTCGAAACGAAAGAGACAAGCTCTAATACAATAACAACAGAAGAAGGGAAAGAAGGATAGTAGATTAGTTAGCTTGTGATACCAGTCAAACATGTACATATGCACACGTAACAGAAATTGAAAAAAAAAAAGAATCAGCTAAAGAAGCTAGGATCATAGCCATTGCTAGAAGTGGCCAAGATAAGCAACGATGTGACCAATAGAACCCCAAGCAAGAACATCCACAATGTTGAACCCAACTGGATCATTCGACTTCAAGAGGCTAACGTACTCCTTGGCACGATCATCTCCGGCTTTGAAGTGGGTTTTACCGTTCTGCTCCTACATCCTTCTCTTCCGCCGTCTCGCGCTCAAAACTCAACCTCCGCCATTTCATGGTTAATTACTCTCTCATGGCCGCGCTTCGATCGAACTTATTGATGAGAAACATCCCACATCGGTAATATGAGAAATAATCTACTACTATATAAAGGGTTAGGGCCAATCCACTAATTGCCAATTGGTTTTAAGTTGGAAGCCCATAATAAATCTGATTCTAATATGGTATCAGAGCGATAAGATCCTTTGACCTAATTTAATACTACTAATACTATAACGATGTTGGGCCCTCTGTGGATGTTATTCCACATTGTCCACGCTTCAGACCTAGATGGCTGAGCGTGAGGGAGGGTATTGATGAGAAACATCCCACATCGGTAATATGAGAAATAATCTACTACTATATAAAGGGTTAGGGCCAATCCACTAATTGCCAATTGGTTTTAAGTTGGAAGCCCATAATTAACCCGATTCTAATAGAACTCAACTTAGTTACTGATCCGACGGCACTTGTCACCGTTGCCTCTTTTGCTAGCATGTGGTTGCTCTTATGGTTTTTCAGGGACCATCCTTTGCTCTTGTATGGTCGACAAGTTAGTGACCGAGTGATCTTCTATGGATTGATCATTGGCTCGCTCTGGGGGCTGTGTCTCACGCATTGCTTCTTGAGTCTGTTTCTTGGGGTCGTGACAGGTGTCTTACTTTGTTTGGTACATGCCGTCCTACGGAATCCAGAAGACCTCTTAGTACAAGAAGAAGAAGTTGTTCCTTCGGATTTTCTACATTGGAGCTGACAAACTTTGTTTTTATGTTTTCACCTTTGTACTACGTATACTTTGTAGTTGGTATAACTGTAAGCTATTTGATCGATCATATGATATAAACCATAATTTCTATGAATAACCATAATATAAATTTCAAACCAAAGATATTTCGGTTCATCTTGACATAGTAAATAAATCAACTTTAAAAGGTTATAGAAAATTATCTTTACTCTTGCAGAATGATTACATTCACTCGGCCAAAGGCCTTAGTAATACTGGTCAACCAGAAAATTATGCATGGATCCATTAATTAGGCTTGCAGTTGCACTGAGCTTGAAAGATCATCATCCTTTATATCTGCTAGAGGCTTTCACAGTCGCTTGCTTCTCTAATGAAACGTACGGTTCATAGCACCATAGCCGCATAGATCCATTAACTAGTCCACCACAATCCACAATGTAGTAACCATTATGGTTTCGACCCAATTATCTCTTTCGGATTTAGTCAGTAATAGTTTTTTTATGGACATAATCTACCAAGTATATATATATTCGCATAGCAAACTTAACATACTCTACATTAAAAGTTATAATTTGTGGTCTATTTCAACTTTTTGATAAAATTTTGAGAGATTTAGATCTAATTTAGTTGTATTGGTGTTTTTCACTTCCAAATCAGCTCTAACACACACAGATATATATATATATATATATATATATATATATTCATATATGACTTTCTTGTAATACAATGAAGTTTTGGGTTGAACTCTGGTTTTAGCTGAAACTTATAATCTTCCAGAGCCAAAACCACAATGATTTTGTTTTAATCGCCACTCATGTAACTTCTACACTTTACCTATGGTGTTCATTTAAGCTAACACCACTTGGTATAATAGACTTTTTGTTTAATAGATATGATATTTACATAAAAGGCTATTTATGTTCGAATAAAAAACTTATTCACATTGTAATACCGAAAAAAATCTATCAACTTGTTATATTCAAAACTTTGCCAATAAAAGATTAAATATATATTCAAATCTCTGTTACTATTTATTTATTACTAGTTATAGATTAAAGATTTAGATTTAGATTAGTTGCACTATTTCACTCAAAATTAATTCATCTTTACTAAAAAAATCAAAAATATATACAGACTATATCCTATTAAGATATGAAATTAATCTCTTGACTAACTTTTTCGATATCGCCAAAATTATATAATTATATTATTAAATACTGCCAAAATATTAAGATATATTCAACTCTCTAACACAATTTTGTAATATTTAAAATTAAATTAGTTACATTATTTTTTATTTCAAATAAAACTATCTTTACTAAGAAAATTAAATATGTATGTATAAGGCTAAATCTTTTGGTCAAATACAAAAACTAATCATTTGACCAATTTTTCGATAACGACAAAATTTATGATTATATTTTAAGATTTTACCAAAACCATTAAAATGTATTCAATATTTCCATTATTACTCGTAGATTTTTATTTATTTATTTGTACGAAGACTAAGTAAAATAGAAATGAAGTAATTATATCTTTGGTGGAGTGAAAAAAGTGTATAAATACTAGTCCCCAAACATGCAAGTTTATATATTTATATGAAAAACAATAATAAAAAAAATATTTTAAACCTTCTTCTCACCAAAAAAATCATGTCAACCGATGAGACTTTTACTGATTTGCAACTTCAAATGGTTCCCGCTTATGGCTCTTCTTCAGACGCCATGAGCGACGGCGAATCCTCTCGTACGGTTTTGTACCATGATCTTGTCGAAAAACCTGATCTTTTCTGGGACAAGCTCCGTGATTTTCTCCAAAAAATTGACAAACCTCTGATGTGAGTTTTGCATTTTTCCTCCCTCCATTTTTTTTGTGTGTGTTTTGTGTGTTTATACTAAAGAATTATTTTATAATGTGCATCTGTCTGAAGGTTTCCTACTGTGTGCGGTGAGAGTCTGGATCTGCATCAGCTTTTCGTGGAAGTCACAAAACGAGGTGGTCTTCAAATGGTATATCTCCAGATGATCTTTGTTTCACAATTGGACATCAATTTTTAAAGCGTTTGTTGTCTCGTTAAATGTGTATATATATACGTAATACAAATATGTGTCTTTAAAATCCTGGTGTGATTGATTCTAGGTGATCAAGAATCGTAAGGCCAAAGAAGTTACTAGAACATTTAACTTGACGAAACCATTGACCAACGCCGCATCTGTTGTAAGGAAGAATTATCTGAGGATGCTCCTTGAATTCGAGCATGTGTATTTCTTCGACCAACCACTTTCTTCGTTCTGGGAGAGAGGTCTGATAATAATGATATTACTACTAATCATATTATTATTTTTATTTTACTCTGAGATTAACAACATTAGCTATGTTCTACCCTTTTTTGTTTTTTTTTACAGAAGAAGATGTGAAGCGCCTTGTCGAGAACGGTGTACATGACAAAGGTGATGAATTAATACAACTGGGCTCCAGGATTGAAGGGATCATCGATGGGAAGTTTGATACGGGCTATCTTGTGACCATGAAGATGGGATCAGAGGAGCTCACAGGAGTGCTTTATCACTCTGCTCCTCCCGAAACTCCTCGAAGACGCAAGAAGAAAGCAAAACTGTCTCATGAGGGTTCTTTGGGCCCTAAGTTCCCCCGAAGCGGTTATAACTTCTTCTTCTCCGAGGAGTACAAGAGGCTTAAGGCTGCCTACGCTGGGAATGAACGTTCCCTTGTCAGGGACATCGGGAACAAGTGGACGAACCTCTCTCCATCTGATAGAAAGGTAACAAAGTAAAACTCTCTGTTAAAACATAAGGAATGATATTATTTATTTTAATGGGGTTTTGTTTTCTTGAATGACTTATGAAAATAGATTTATCAACGAAAATGGGCTGAAGATGTCGAGAGGTACAAGAGAGAGATGGCTGCGTACAAATCTGATTCTGGTGCGGCGGGAAGTGTTGCTGCTGCGACTGATGATGCTGTTGTTGAAGCTGAGGATGAGGCCGTGGCGGGTCTCTAGTCTGCCTTATCTGCTTGCAACTTTTTTATTTTTCTGCATTTTATAATTTAATAATAAGTTGTAGAGTTGGCCATAGATTTACCTACGTGTAATCTTTGCCAACTTTTACATGGGTTGTTGTCTTTCCTTTGTTCTTGTTTCTCTGTTTTGCAACTTTTGTGTCTGTCTCTCTGTTTTTCTGTTTCCATTTGAGAACTTTAATTAAATCATATGTTATTTTACTTTCTTAGTATGTTATTTCTGCAATGTTTCTAATAATCTTCTGTTAACATTATTTTAATTTTACTAACGTATGGCGTTAGCCATAAAATAAGAAGTCCTGAATTAAAATTTGTACAATAATGAAATGCATAACAAAAAATGAATAGGAATATAATAAAGCTTCTGAATTCAGTGGACTAGAGATTTTAATGTTTTCATGAAAATATCTAATACCATATCCAAATCATTCCTATTTTAGAGATTTGGTAATATAAGAATAATGTATTGTCTTCCATTTGTAGAAAAAAATTCATTTTTCTTTTATACTTAGAAATAAATATAACATTCCTCTAGATATAGAGGAAAATATAACATTGGATACATTGTAACAAAATCTTCTCTATTTTGTCCTATCTTAGAGATGAGTTGGAAATATTGTAAGCACTAAGCAGTTAAACATATTAACTAATAATTTTTGTTAACATAAATTTCATTTTAAATATGTTATTCGAACCCGAACCGAATCCGCAAAGATTCGAACCCGAACCAAAATTTTGAAATATCCGAATAAGACTGAAATCTTTGACCCAAAAAATCTAAAACCCGAATACATCCGAACCAAACCTGAAGGGGTACTTAAACGCCCACCTCTATGCAAAGGTGATCCAAACGTAGTAAAATTACAACTACTTCCTTGTAACCAAACAAAAAATATTTAATCATTTTATGATTAACCTGTAAAATCTTCTCAGGATAATAAATTCTTCAATGTTTATCATGTAATTATATAAGCATGATAAACATTTCTAAATTGTAAATTTACATTTATTAAAATTGAATTATTTTCAACATATAGATGAGTGAATATAGTTAGTGTTCTAGAATTATTTGTAGTTTTAGGATCAGATTTTAGAATCTTATTTTTTTTGACATATGCGTTTACTTTTGTAAATATTAAACATTTTATAAGCTAGTGAAATGTTTCTTACTATTTGTGGTTAGTTATTTGATTTTAGAGTTAAAAAGAATTCTAGAGAAGTCTCCTAATATAAGATGTATTAGAAGACTTTTTGCAGAATTCTAAGATGAATAGTAATTTTAGGATTTAGAATACTTTTCTGGGAAGCATTCTAGTGTGTTTTATGTTATAAAAATTTCTATGAAATCTTTCGATCTGATAATATTTTACCTATAATTGAAATTTCAATCTCTTTATATAGAGAAAATTTACGCATGTTATCTCTTTCTCTCAAATGACTGCTACAAAAATATTATATTTATCACCCTATAACTCTTTAACCTCTATCTAATCTTTTGAACGTGAAGACAACAAACATTTATATCAATTTTTCATCTTCATAGTTTTTATCTTCTACTTCTTTAAAGGTAGATCTATAAAATTTGCATATTTATTTTGTGTGTATTTATATGTTAGATTTAAAAAAATATATATTCAATCTAATACGATTTTTTTATCTATTATTTAAGCATAAAAAGTTTGAAGTTTTTCGGTTTGGAACCGCTTTAACGTTTCGGATATATATATTTTTCAGGTTTGAGAACAACATCAGACTTTATACTTCATTAGCAAACTTCTCCAAAAGACTTCTCCCAAAATCTCCTCAAGAAATCTACTATGCAAACTGCCAAAATTGATGAACTTAATTATTCACCAATTATTTTTGTATTTATGTATGCTAAATCTTAAAAAAAATATAGATTCAACTTAATGTGATTGTTTTTTTTATTATTTTAGCTTAAAATTTTGTTTTTCTTAGTTTATCTTTCTTTCTGAAAGTAAGATATATATCATTAACTTTATATATATATATATATATATATATATATATATATATATATATATATATATATATATATATATATATATATATATATATATATATATTCATTGTTCTGTGCATTAAAATAAAATATACATTCAAAATCATTGTTTTGATAGTTTATATAATATTGTAAATAATATGTCAAATTTTACCAAAAATTTTAGTTCTATCATAAGATTAAGAGATTCAGGTTTTGATAGTTTATATAATATTGTAAATAATATGTCCACTTTGTTTTCAATCTATTAAAAAAATGTCTGAAATTGGTTGTTTATGGTGGTTAATCTATTAATGATAATTAATAATATTGTGAATAATTTATGAAAAATGATGATTGAGTAAAATAATCATTTTCAAAAGAAAAACAATAATAACATTTTAGTGAGTAACTTGAACTTCTAGATGAATAGGATAAATGAAAATTTCGAAAAATTAATTTTTTATTTGACTCAAGTTTAATTCGTTTTTACAAAGTCATTTAATTTATTAAGGCGTGGCGTTAGCCATAAATAATGCATAGTGCATAAAAATGGGCACGATAATGAAATGCATAGCCAAAAAAATGAAGTTTCTGAAATCAAATGGATTAGAGATTTCAACGTTCTCATGAAAATAGAGTGAAACTAAGCACTTAAGCATACTAGCTTTCTCACGATCGAATTTTATCTCCGTTTAGGAAATATAAATGTTGCAAAACGAAGAGACAAACCCTATACAATAACAACAGAGGCAGGGAAGAAGAATAATAGATTAGGTGGCTTGCGATACAAGTCAAACATACACACGAAACAGAAATTGAAAAAGAATCAACCAAAGAAGCTAGGATCATAGCCATTGCTAGAAGTGGCCAAGACGTAGTAAGCAACGATGTGACCAATAGAACCCCAAGCAAGAACATCCACGATGTTGAATCCAACTGGATCATTCGACTTCAAGAGGCTAACGTACTCCTTGGCACGATCATCTCCGGCTTCGAAGTGGGTTTTACCGTTCTGCTCCGGAACCTGTTTCGCCACGTTCTCTCTCTGGAAGTTAAAGAAGACGAACCGTCCTAGGAAGAGGGAGAGACCCGTGCTGAGGCTTATGACGACGGATGGGCTGAGCTCGGCTCTCACGACGGCGGATGAGGAAGATCTTCTTCCGGAGGTGGTGGATAGTTTGGGTAAGGCGGAGGAGGAGCCACCGAGGCGGAGGGGACGGAGGCCGTGGAAGGAGATGGAGTTTGGGTTTTGGTGAGAGAATGCGGCGGTGGTTGCTGGTGTGAACAAAGCAGAAGCGCTTGTCGCCATGTTATCTTCTTCTTTGGGAGAGTTTCAAATGCAAGAGAGGATGAGTGGTTTTGGATTTTATGATCTTTAGCTTAGGAGAATGACGATAGTTTGTGAGGATATGATTCCGGGTTGATGATGTGGCATTCTCTCATTGGTTCTTTTAGGATTATGAGATTTTCGGACCAATAATCTGTTTTAAAAGTCCCTAGTTTGGGCGGTTTCGACATAAAATCAATATTTGCATTAAACCCCTCATGGTTTATACGTTTTTCCTTAAAACGCCTAATTTTTACTTTTGTTCGATTTATTCCACATATATTGCAAAAACAAACTATCGTTATTTACGTTAAAGCCCTCTAACTTAGACGGTTTTCCTTATAGCCCACACTTTATTGTCCGTCAGAAGAAGAACACACAACCAGTTCAAAAGGATCAAAACGAGCCCTTAACCAACCTCTTCCTGGTGTGGCCAGAGCAAAAAGTTTATGGAAACTCAATCTGAACTTCAACACTTATGTACAAGTACAAACATACATTGTATCTTGTATGAACCTCAAACACTCATAAGAAGAAAAAACATAGCTCAAAAAGCCAGCTCTCTGTGACATTATGTTTTACTTATACAACACATCATTTACATCACAAGAGATTCTTCAACTCGTACTTTTTTTATTTTTACAGGACAGTGAAGCACGCACGTGGATAAGCTCTTTTATTCTTTTCTGATGGCTCAGATGATTTTAGAGATATGAATCAAGGTAGGAGTAGTTGTGGTGCCTGCCATACTCAAGAAGGCTACCGTAAGTGCGGTCCCAAACACCGATAAAGAGCGCTTCCGTGTCAGGGCTGAAGGATATTCCCGAGATCTCGCCAAAGAAATCAATCTCTTGCTCTGTTTCATACCCTTTTGAGACGTCGTAGACATGGACAAAGTCAGCAGGCTCGGCTATTGCCATGTACTTCCCATCAGATGTGTAGCGGATGGAACGGATTGCACCAAGGTTACCCCTCAGGACAGCAACAGATTTAGACAGGTTACGAACGTCCCAAACACGGCAGGTCTTGTCTTGGTTACCTGTGGAGAAAGTGAGCCCATCCGGGTGCCATGCCGATGCAAAGGAGAAGTCCAAATGTCCTGCTACCGTTCCCAGTGTCTGTCAGGAAATTTCAAACTGGGTTAGAAGAAAAGCGAATTTATTTTAAAAGACTTTTTGAACATAGAGATAGTCTGTGTCTCCGCATGCACCTTTCCAGTGTTGGGGTCTACGAGAAGGCCCTCCGGGTTGTCTCCCACAATCGCCAATAGTTTACCATCAGGACTCAGAGATGTGTGCTGACAACAAAAATGGAACGTTAAATGATTCATGGGTACAATTCATTACACATCAACTTATGCCAAAGGAAAAGTCAAAGCAAGAAGAAACAAGAAGGGACTTACATTGACAGGCCAAGGAAAGCGAAAATAGTTAACAAGCTGATAGCTCTCCATATCAAAATCTCTGAGTCCACAATCATTATTTGAGGCCGTGAAATGAAGCGCACCACTGCAGAAAAACAGACACAAAAATCATATGTTAGAAGCTGTAAACTGCACAAGTTGGCAAATGAAGAGAAGCAAATACCTGGGTTTGTTGTAAATCTCAACTGCATTAGTGATAGCATTATCATCATAACTTGTCCGCCAGCAAAAGCTCACACCAGGTCTATCAAGATGCTGCATCAAATCAATGTGGAAAATAGTTGATTAGATTGCATGTATGAGTAAAATCCATGATCAGTAGTACTCTAAGAGTTTACCTTGCATATAATTTCTCCTTGAAATCCGCCAGCAACTAAAATTTTATCTCTGATAGCAAGTGTACTCACTTGAATCTTTGTAAATCCCTCCAACAAACTTCCAGGATGTTTCTGCAACCCACACAACCACCTACCATTAGCTAGCTGATCTAGAGTTTTTTTTTATAGAAGTCACGACTCTGGAAGAAGAACATTCTAACCTCGGAAGGGGAAACATGACCATGAACATTGAGAACCTCATGCTTTCGAGATGTCAAAGTAGAATAGTGGTTCACCAAAAAGTTTGACATCAGGTACACATCGTGCTTAGATGTTGCCCATACCAAATTTCTCAACTACAATATACAAAAGATAAATTGACTTTTTCACATGTCTCCACGTAAAAAGCTTTGAATGAATGCAAAAAAAAAGAGAGAGGCTATGGCTCTTGATGAAAACCTGGAAATGAATAATACTTGATTTGATAGATCTTGAGTTCCGCCAGAAATCATAAAAAAGGGCCCCCTTCTTTGTGACCATGCAATCCTGATGAGGTGATTAAAGAAAATGAATGAGATATGATATCAGTTGAAATCACTTTGTAAGGGTGAGGGAGAATGAGGGAGGAAGACTTTTTTTACCTTCTTGGAGGAATCACCAGAACTAGGGACATTTTCATAGTTTCTGTACTGTTCTAGTCTGGTTTGTCTGTATTGGTCTCTGGTAATGCTGAGCCTGGCCCAAGGAATTCCCTGGATGTCTTTCCCTTTCCGAGCTTGAGCAGCTGAAGTATCACCTATGTTGTTATTCTGAAACCCACCACACAGCCAGCATAAGAAGAGTAAGCGATTTGCAAAGAAAAAGAAAAAACACTCACTTCCTGTACTAGCTCTTATAACATTTCACACTCAATAGGGATTATAATACTTACAGAGTAGTCAAACTCATCAACATCGGAGTCCCATGCATCCCCATGAAAATCATCATCTAAACCGTCATGAACCTCTTGCATTTGATCACCAACATGGTTCATGTAGGGAGCAGGATCCTCCGGTTGTAAATTGGACATTTTTGTTAAGTTGGATTATAAAGAGAGGCACCTGTGGAAAATCACCTTTATTTACAGAAGCTACAATAGTAGAATCCAGTTGACCAACAAGCTAAAAAAAAATAGAGAGTCCTAACACGTGAAGAAACAATGTATAAAGAAAGAGACAGCATCTTAGATTCGAGACTTGAGGAGACCATAATTTATCAGCTTGAGTTGCACTTAAAATTGATCCAACAGGCAAAGCAGCACTAAAGAAAGTAAGATCAAACAAGCGAGAGCCCTCTACACAAAGATTTAAACGACTTCTAGAATATACGGCTCATACACACTCAGAAGAGTTCAGTTTCACAAAGCCCCAAATGGAAACCAAAGTGAAAAAAACAATACAAAAAGTACAAAGCAATTGTAATATCGAATATAGAAGAACTAAGGAGCACTCACAAAAGGATTGGTATTGTGAGAGAGCGAGTCCAGAACAGAAAACAAGAACAAGGAGAGAGACAGAAAGAGATTTATCTTCCTCTCCTTCACAGTTCACAGGCCCTACCAACGTAAAAAGGACGGTCCCAATTTTTATTTTTGTCTCTACCATTTTACCCTTCCATTATTAGAACTGGCTCAGACTATTGAGGGACTGATCTGTCTTTACCTCATGCCCTTTCTGAAGAGTAGTAGTAAGGTGGCCATCATTATGTAATTTAAGCTCTTGCCAATGTAAATTCTTCTAATCATATACACAAATCCACAACAACAAGATTCCTAACTACTGATAGATTAGTATTAGTCGTGTTCACTGTCTCCTTTCTTGTTGCTTTCATAACATAGAAAGAAAAAAAGATTTTACAGAATCTCTCATTCTAGTTTTGTTTTTTTCTTCTCTACTCTAAATAGACTAAATTACAACATAAGGGTTTCAAAATCAGCTTTGATTATACTCAACTCTGATGTCAAATGTACATTATCAATCACAGGATCTCCCACCATCATAAGATTTTCTCTGTCCTTCCCTATCTTCTTCTTTTTTATTAACTTAAGAGTGGAAGTAGGTGGACCTATCAGAAAGAAAAAAAGTTGCGACCCAAGTTAGATGAGGAAGGAGATAAAAAGCAACTAACGTGTTTCTTCTTCTTCTTGTAATCTGTTCTCTCTCTCTCTCTGTATGTGCAGACGTTTGGAGCTATATTTATGCAAAACTCAGTAGAAGATGCTCTCTTATGGCTTTTCTAACAGAACAATCTTCTTCTCTGCATAAAAGAAAATCAATTTGCTGGTGTTATAGCACATTCCATTCTTGTTCACCACAGCAGAGTCAAGACAATAGATAATCAATGTCGGTACTTACGTGAAGTTGGGTCTCTCGTATACTTTCCAGCATTTCAGTTATTTCCATCTGCTTCATCACTGTCGCGTGTAAAGCCTGCAACCACCACTGGAAAATGTCAAAAACTCCATACTCCAGAGTTTGTGAGAAACAAAACATCAAATTTATTACCCTCTTTGTTTTCTCGAGATCAAACTCAACCGATTTGATTCTGTCTAGAGAATCCACCAGCATTCTCTCCTTCTCTGCGGGAATTTCAACTGGTCTGTTCCTGATTTCCTCATACGTTTTCTCGAGTTTCTGAATACGCTCCAAACACGGGCCAATCCGGTCTTTCATTGTGGTCTCCGTAGGAGTTGGAGTGAGAGTGCTTGAGCTTGAGGGAGTAACGGTATGCTTCTTTCTCGAAAGCTCAAACGGGAAATAACGGAAAACTGCTGCTAGTTTCAGCAACAACGAAAGTATCCTTCTGGCTATGTTCTCAGGTTTTATGCTTTCAATTGTTCCCTTTAAACTGAGATCGATTTCGAGCATTTGATAATGGGATTGCCTTTCTTGGCCTCTTCGGTTAGTAGGTTTGTTAGGTACGGCAAACTTGTCATCGCAACTGTAATAGCCGTTAGCATCTGATGTCCTAGCCTGCGTAGATCATATTGTTCTGGTCAGTATTAAGAAACTAGAGTGGACTATGACACAAATGTACCAACACTATATAACTCACATCCTCATAAGCTGAATTCACATGAGCAGAGGCTGAGGACATTCTTCCAGTTAGAGAAGTAGGAACAGCAGAACAAGATACAGATTCTGCTGCTGAAGTCTCAGCTTGCATAGCCTAAAATTCAAAATAAGTCATATTAAGCGGACAGAAAAGTTGTTGAACAAACAGAGATATTGGGTTGATAGCGCCGTTTACCTTGGATGGATGTATACTTATGTAGGATGAAGAATTTTGTGGGTCACTCATCTTCCTGGTAATTTGCCTAAAGAGTGATGATTCTCCTTGGTAGATGAGCTGATAAAGGCACAGGTCTAAAATGAGCTTCTTGTACAAGTTCAAACTATACGCTTCCGAAGGAAGGAAACCCATCCTAAAAATCAATAGCAACTAATAAAAGGATGTAGATATTATTTACCTTCATTATATCAGGATCATTCCAGGGTCCTTTATTAGAGCGAAGACAGCCTCCCTCGCCAAAGCAAGAGCACGAACCTCCGAGGAAGTCTGGCAATTGACTACAAGCACAGAACATTTGGATAATCATCTGGTGAGTAGTGGCTTCAAATGATACCAGGTGTAGTATGAATGGAAAGGAAACTACCTTGAATCAATGGCTTCGTGTAATATGGATAAAGATTTGGGTTCTAGCACCTGCATCGACAGAAATAAGATGAAGACTACAAATGACAATATATAGTTGACCAAAGAGAACTAGGGTGAGAGCTGTACATGTATTTTAGCGATGGTTTTTGCATCAAGAAACTTTTGAGCAGCAGGCCAAAGCATCTTCTTGAAACCTGTTCCAGCATTTACAATGTACATTCTGTGCAGCGTCTGCAAATAATTATGTAACTTGCAACAATCCGGAATGTAAGCAAAGAAGATATATATGATGTAAACTGAGAAACTCAAGTACCTCAGGGTAGTAGCTGTTGTCTATCTTCGCCATGGCAGCCACAAGACTTGCACCTGTTGATGTAAAATTCTTCATGCCCTGTGATTAACATGACACTACACAGCTAAGAAAATGAAAGCACTAAAAGAGCAATACCACAATGCAGAAAAAGGTTCAGAACTTAAGGAATAGTATAAATAAGTACCAGCCCCTGCACATCGAGTATTGTAGTGGAGGAATAGATACAGCGCTTTGCTGCAATCGAGCATGCAGGGAATTTCTCAAGGAGAGCTCTCTCAAACTCATGCACGTGGTATTTTAGATATCTATCAATAGTGGTGATACGCATAAGCTTAGAGGGATGAGCTTTTCCAAGTCTTTCAATGTAGACAGGTCTTCCTTCCATGTCAACTCCATGATAGCCTTGGGGATAGTATTGCAGAACTTCTTCCAGCTCTTCAAAATCAAAATCCTAGCAAGGGCAAGTAAAGTAAATACAAGAGCTAGATATGGAACAATTAACAAGCTGGTGTTAAACTTCACCTCTAGTATGGTATCAGTCCCGTACTCTTTTCTCCATCTAAGCATTTCCTCCCACATCTGAATGGTGTTCTCAATGTTGAAATCTCTGGCCTTCAAAAATCTACATTATATAAAAGTTGAATAGTGAGTTAGTAAGGACTGACAAACCCACTTATTGGTAACTTAAGAAGGAGAAAGAAAGAAACAAACCTAAGAAGAGTATGGTAGTCATCATGTTGTGGAGGTAACAAATCTCTCTTGAGGAGGTAGCGGCGAAACTCAAGCACAAGGGTCTCCTCTTTTTGATCACGTACATCTTCAATGGAGACAGGAGGGATCCGGTAGTCAATTTTGCTTTTGCCTCTATTCTTCAAGGAATGAGTGAACTTGGTTGAAGCGTGAATGGCCTTCTTCTTGAGATTCCCGATTTTAGAACGGCGTCTTTCATCTTCCTCTGAGATATCAAAGTAGTCTGATCTTCTCTCCCTGATTTCGTCGTACTCTTCAATGCCTTCAAATAGGCAAGCCAAAGTAAGTATCTCTAACGCCTTAATAAACATGTAATTATCCCAGAAGAAAATTAAACTTGGTTTGATTCATCCGTAGTAAACAAAAAGAAGAAAAAAAACTTTACCAGACATCTATCTTCTTATTAAGAGGATGGGAAAAGTTGGTTGTTGATGCAAAGCTGATTCAGCAGAGGACATGCATGGTGAGTTATACGGCCATCAGTGATGAGGAAAAACAAACCTCTGGAGAAAGAAAAGGCAATGAAGGGTGAATTTATCTTTAAAAAAAAAAGAAAACAAGTATGGTCAAATGTGAAGGCATTATAAAGTATTCGTTACTTAACAAGGACATAAACACACAAAGCGGAGATTCCCCAGTGAACATAATAAGCAGAAGAAGAAGCACCCACCCCAACAAGATATTTGGTTGCTACGCTACCCCTAAGAGAATAATAATAGTAACATGAAACAAAAAACAAACCTTTATTAGTTCTTCTCGAAGATGACTCAATGGAGCATTGATTGAAAGTCTTTATGTAGCACCACTCAGACTTGTCTTCTTCTTCTTCTTCTTCTTCTCCTAAAATGTTATGAAATGAAATTTAAAAAAGAGACAAACGCATCAGTTAGAGAGCTGCTGGGGCCATAAATGCAATCTCGAAACTTTAAATATATATAGATACTATAATAAAACGAAACCGTTAAAAAGCATCATCGAAGAAATCTCTCTCAGTGATTCTTCACCGACAGACAACTCACAAATAATAATAATGATTGAAAATGGAAGCAAAGCAGAGTTGAATATGAAATACGGATCGAGTGAAAACAGGGAAGGGATCATCATTCCTCTGTAATTTACCAATCTGAGAGATTCTCCAATGTTTAAATTAAGAAACGAAAACACGGGCCAGATTACGGAACTTTCGACGGGAACAAGAATGGCTGCTTTGCCTTCTTCGATGATAGAAAAGGATTAGAAGATGCGGATAGAGTGAGAGAGATAGAGAAGATCGATACTAGGATTAGTAATATTAGTAACCACAATTCTGATCTGTTTAGTTACTGCCTTGCACCCCCATCATTTTAGATTCAATACTAGGATTCTTGATTTCTGTAGCATTGAATAAATACTACAACATTCTGCTTGATTCATTATTTTCTTCTAAATCTATTTTCTACTGCACAATATTGCTTACGCACAAGGCCGGTCCAAGCATATACAATGGAATCAATCTTAAGAAACCATAGTTTAAGCAAAAATTTTAATTGTATTCATAGCTCAAAAGAAAATTTATATAAATAACAAAGACATATAAGTTTCTAGTGAATTTATGGTATTAAAAAAATGAAAATGCTGTATCGACATTGCCTAGCTCCTATATGTTTTTTTTTCTTTCTCAAATTCTCAGTATCACATAATGATTTTTCAAACTGGTTATCGAATAATAATTGAGGCTGGTGCAACTCTCTTCTCACCAATCTCGAACTGTTTATTTTTTTCTTTGATGGTTCTCGTAAAAAATTATTTCACCATTCTTTAAAGTATTACTGTTGGTTACTAATAAAATGGGTCCAGCAGTAAATGAGAATGGTCCCATCAGACATAACAGTACGTTACAAACATAAAAAACAGCTTACAACATAGTTCGGGGGCGAAAAACCATTTACATCATGATCAAATCATTTTTACTTTTTCTTATATGATTACTTTTTTACTTCTTACCCGCATAAAAACGATACAAGCCACTGTCGTTTCTTCCTCTGTCCAACCGCACCACATCATAGAGCCACCATCATTTGCCATTAAATTTTCACTTTGCCCTTCAACTTCGTACCGACAAATAAATCGGGGTAAAAAGCATTTAATGATCGGATACTCCCACCAGTAAATAACCACATTACCAGCAGATAATTGGTCAAAATATTTTTTTTTCCTGAGATACCGATGGTCAAATTGAGATATAATGCATTTTTATGATTACAATTTACATCAAAGGAATTGTGTATATTCACACACGCATACATCAAATATGTTTACAAAATGCATGTACAGTATTCTCTATGACGGGTTCAGTATACAACTATACATAGACAGAGAGGTGATTATAAGTATGGTTTAAAAACCGAATTGACCAGCTTTTCAATATAAAATTCCAAATCTTTACCGACTACAAAATCTAGTGTTGAGCAAAAAAAACATAAAAAACTGTGTATGCACTCCGAGTTGTTGTATACATATCATATCTAAATTCGTCTTTGTGAATATTTAGGCCCGATAGAAACGTTTGCATCAATCTTATAAAAATCAAGAAAAAAGGCAACAAAACAAAACACCTAAAAGTAAATATATTTTGATTTAACTTAAAAGTTGGGATATACAAGAGGAAAAAGATTAAAAAACGAGATTTGGATGTGATGGAGAGAATCCAAGGATGGAGAGCAACTGGACATTGTGACAAAGAAGATGGCGAAATCTCCCTTCTGCAGTGCAGGACTGCTGAATAAAAGTCCTTTTGAATAAATTACAAAGTTCATAAATAAACGAAGAAAAAAACAAGGAAATGTCACCTTCTTCACAGAATGACAGCCATAATAATAATATCTAATACCATTCCAAAGCCCCAAATATTCTCCAGTTATTGGTCGTTTTCGTTACCCTTGCACTTTGTACTTACATTTCATAAAAATAGCACACATTTTACAAAACAAAATTCGGTTTACGTTTTTTTAAAACAAATTAATACGCTTACCAGCATATCGGATTTTTCTATAAACATAGCCACATAGGTATGTGATTTTACTCTATAAACAATTGGTCAGGGTACATAGAATACATGTTTTATTATTTATTATGCTATACATGAAAATGCACCCTACCTATCGATTAATCAAACATATTAGAAATACTCTTTTATATCGAGATATATGGATCAAGATTTTGAAAAGGAGGCATTGTAAAGCTAACCAATGAAGATTTTATATTATATATAACTTGTTTAAGCCTTATGTTAACGAATAAAAATATTCACTTGCAAATAAAATACGCTTTAACCATATAGTATATGTAGTTTCTCAGAAATAAATAGTATGTAGTTTCTCAGAAATAAATTAAAAATGTAACGAATTTGTATTCGTAAAGATTTGTGAGTAGGACTGGACATTTTATCCGTTAAATTCGATTCAATTCGTTATACGTTGCTATTTGATCCAAAAATTTTGGATATCCGTAACCTTTCGAAGAAGAGCAAATACTAAAATTCAATATCCGTTAAAGTCGAAGCAAATCACAAATACTAAAATTTTGGGAAGCGAATATCCGATCCGATCTGTCAATATATAAATATTTGTATATTTTAATTATATTTAAAGTCTTAAATATATAAAATTATATAATTATTATTCTAACATATGATCATATGACAGATATTCTATTCACATTATCACTTATATAGAAGTATTACATAAAACAAAAAGAAAACATTTATGACAATTATAATCTTTTTCTTAAGTTTTGTATTATTATAATTGTTAATTAATTTTAAAAATTAATTTAAAAATATGTAGATTCACTATTTTTTAATTTTATCTTTTATATCATGCAAAAAAATATTTTACAAAACAAATTTGTAAGATTATTTGTATTTATAAAAAAAGAGATATCCGTAAATATCCACTAATATCTGCAAATATCTACTCCCTCTGTTTCTAAATATATGATTTTCTAGAGTTTTTACGTTTATTAAGAATGTAGTAAATGTTTACAATTTAGTTTATTATTTGTTTTTTATACACTTTCCAATAACTATCCACCAATAAAATTTAATCAGTTAAAGTATTTACAATTGATATTTCTCAAAAATATATAAAATTATCTTAAAAATATAGAAAATTTATCTTTGTGGAACAAAGATAAAATCCAGAAATCTTGCTTTCAGAAACGGAGTGAGTATTTATTTTTCGGATATCTGTTTTTCCGAATATATGTATTTTTCCAGAGCAAAGCAAATCAGAAAATTAGATATCTATAACATTCGAAGCAAATCACAAATACTTTCAAAAACTCGGATATCCAATACGTGTCTAGACCTACTTGAGATCTGCTTTTGCTTATTCACGACCAATCCTTTTTCTTTCTATATTTTCTTCTCGAATTCCTTTCATTACTTTGAGGTCGTCCGGTCTTCTTTGTTATAGAGAAGAAAAATACACAAACTGTCTCTCAAATAATGTCGTGGTACGGAGTCCCCTAGAAAGTAAATTTTATGTATCAATAATTTCGATAATTATTTTTACCTTTTTAGTCATAACTCAAACTATCACTTTTATGTACATATTTGCATGAGATTGTTAGTTTAGTAAGCTTGTATTTTGTTAATAAACGATGTATTTAGAAAAAAATTATACAAATATCTTATCAGAATAATCAAATACCATCTAATGTTTGGGTTTGTTTTGAGAAGAAGCCTGACACAGTCTCTTTAACCCATGGAGTCAACTCTTTGACTTTCTATTCTTTTGACCTTTGAAAGTTTTGAACTTCCCGTGAACCGTTTTGTTACAGTCGATGAACATTTCCTTTAAATAAAAGTTTAAGCTCACAATGGACTAATCACCAGCGGTCACGTGTGTGCTTATTCACGGTTAGCAATGTAGCACTCGCGTATTGACGGAGGTCAGGAATTAGCAAGTCAAAGCTGTATCGAAACAAATAACTAATTCAGTTCCGTACAGTAGAGTTAGAGGTTGGTATCTAATTATATCGTGGAAACTGTTGCGCAAGTAACTATTCTTCAGACGAGAGATGGGCCCTATTGATCTGATGAGATAACAGGCCCAAACAAAGGAGACCCCACAATGTGAATCAAAGAATGTAAATTTACAAAAATTCACCTTTCACTTTCACTGTATTTTAATGCTTCTGTACATAGCGACTGAATATGTTTCGTTGGACAATGTTATCATATTTAATACTAGAGGTTAGTCCACCTATGGGCGGATGATTAAACAACGAATAATTATGTAATTGTATAAAAGGTTTCATGAAGCATTAGTTTAAAAATTATCTTATTTAGAGTTGAAGAAATTAGTTAAAAATTGTTATTGTGAAATTATATTATTAATTTTAATAAGTATAGAAAATTTTCAGCTTGATCTTAACTAAAAATAACAATAGTGTTTACTCATATCTTGCTAATTTTGCTAGAGATTATAAAATACTCAAATATTAAGTTTTCAAAAACATAATTGTTTAACACATTTTAGTATTTTCATTTTACGTCTGAGGAATGAAAAACTAATATAAACTGAAAAGTATGTCCAGTCTGAACTTTTATAATGTATATTTCTCAACAAATTAGAGTGGAGGTTCACTTTGACATGATTATAATAAACTAATATAAAGAAAATAATTACTACCTATTTCTTTCAAGGAATTTCATATGTGATCATTTTACATTTTTTTCATATTCTATTAATAATATAAAGATTTGAAGTGTGACATCTTGAGCTGAGTTGGAAGGGAAACAATCATCTGTAGTTGCAGCTCCATCTCAAATTTTTGTTTCATCTACTACCTATTATGATTTCTCCAAAACTGTCCTTTAGCTTTTGAATTCTCAGAGTTACGACTCAAACAATGCATCTGTGTCACTCATCCACCAGTTTTGATTATTCAATACATTTTAACTTGTGTTAATTTTGGATCATAGATTTTGATTGTTTAAGTTGCAAGTCAAGTTAGGCTTTCTTTTCCTGCAGCTCAACCACAAGTTTTTCTACGTCATCATTTTTGACTATTTGCCTCTTTTCCTGCACAGAATTTCTCAAGGAGAGCTCTCTCAAACTCATGCACGTGGTATTTTAGATATCTATCAATAGTGGTGATACGCATAAGCTTAGAGGGATGAGCTTTTCCAAGTCTTTCAATGTAGACAGGTCTTCCTTCCATGTCAACTCCATGATAGCCTTGGGGATAGTATTGCAGAACTTCTTCCAGCTCTTCAAAATCAAAATCCTAGCAAGGGCAAGTAAAGTAAATACAAGAGCTAGACATGGAACAACTAACAAGCTGGTGTCAAACTTTACCTCTAGTATGGTATCAGTCCCGTACTCTTTTCTCCATCTAAGCATTTCCTCCCACATCTGGATGGTTTTCTCAATGTTAAGATCTCTGGCCTTCAAAAATCTTCATTATATAAAATTGAATAGTGAGTGAGTAAGAAGGACTGACAAACCCACTTATTGGTAACTTAAGAAGGAGAAAGAAGCAAACAAACCTGAGAAGCGTATGGTAGTCATCATGTTGTGGAGGTAACAAATCTCTCTTGAGGAGGTTGCGGCGAAACTCAAGCACAAGGGTCTCCTCTTTTTGATCACGTACATCTTCAATGGAGACAGTAGGAATCCGGTAGGCAATTTTCCTTTTGCCTCTATTCTTCAAGGAATGAGTGAACTTGGTTGAAGCGTGAATGGCCTTCTTCTTGAGATTCCCGATTTTAGAACGGCGTCTTTCATCTTCCTCTGAGATATCAAAGTAGTCTGATCTTCTCTCCCTGATTTCGTCGTACTCTTCAATGCCTTCAAATAGGCAAGCCAAAACATGAGACATGAATCTTTTAGAAGAAACAGAGAAGAACACAAAAAATTTACCTGACATCTATCTTCTTCTTATTAAAAGGGAAAGCTTATTGTTGATGCAAAGCCTGATTCAGAGGAAATGCGTGTGAGTTATACGACCATCACTCATTGAGGAAACACAAAAGGCAAGGAACAGAGTATGAGAAATGAATCTAAGAATTTCTTTTGGGTTTTTTTTTTTCTTTTAAAAGGAAACAGTCTGCTCATGTGAACATAAGAAGCACCCTTTGTTTTTGTTATATTTATGTATTATCTTTGTTTCAGGGTATGAGAAATAATAGTTCTTTTGCATCCCTTTGATGTAAATGACATTCAAATATTCATATTTTCCATTAGTTTGCAAGCTTTTCAGTTTGAGGTTGTAATATTTAGGTATTATATTTGTTTCAGGGTGTGAGAAAAAACTTCAATTGAAAAGCCTTATATTAGGATGTAGAAATCTCATAAAGCTTATAAGACAGGAAACAAATTTAACGTAATGTGAGTATTCGATTCGACAATAATTTGTCCGTTGCATAATACTAATCGTAATAAAGTCTTAAACAGAAAATTTTAAAAGACAAAGAGATCAACCGAGTATATCGTCACCACCGACTCCACCATCTCCTCCGCCATTGGCAGCCTCCTCCATAGCCTCGAGAAAAAACTTCTCGAGGGCTTTTCGAGCACGGCGAGCTTTGGACCTTTCGTGAGCGGACCTGTTTTCCAGGGCCTGGCTCGTTTTCCTATTCTTCACTTTGACTGCACGGGTTCGAGCAAGGAGGTCCGGGTCGATCTCACCCAGAACGGCAACCGACTGCGGAGGTGGAGCCTCAACACCTGCACAAAATCGTCGGATTGGAGTTTTGCAGATACGCGTGAAAGAGACAAGAGATCTCGTTTTTTTTTTAAATCCGCTTTTTACAGGGCCAAGCCCAGTAAATCACATCAAAATATGGTTGAAAAGCCCAGTGGATAAAAGCCCAAACAAAGAGAAGTTAAACTGGCGACGAAGAGAGAGAAGAAGATGTTACCGGCGGCAACTTGAGCTAGAAAGGTGTCCACCGCTATCTCAACCGGGGTTTTAGCTGGTGGAGCCACCACCTCCTCAAGATCTACAGCCAAAACGTCAGACAGAGTCACCACGATTTCTAATTAATGAATGGTTGTTATCCGACGCGGTGGGGATTCTCGCGACGAGAGAAGACAGAGATTTCTTACCGGGGACGGGAGCGACGTCGAGGACAGCTACCTCCACCGGAATCGGAGCTATCATCACCAGAGCGACGGGGACATCTTCCTCCACCACCAGAGCGCGGACGGCAACAGCTTCATCCACGACCACAACAGCTTCATCCACGACCACGACAGCTTCACACAAAAAAAAAACGGTGAGTTAACGGATACTTACACAAGGAAGAAGATATATAAGATCTAATACGCACGTACCTTCTTCCACGCTCGTTTCCTCGTAACGCATGCCGACCGATGCTTCTTCATTCGCAGCATCAAACATCTTGCTCATCTTTTTTGGAATCAATCGAAAGAAATATTTGCTCTGTTTTTTTCTCTTTTGGAGGAAATGGGTTTTGCTCTGCTTGAGCGTACCGTTCTTCCTTTTATAAGGGGAAGGTACTGGTTAGTGATTATTTACTTCTTCGTCTTTTTTTGTTTAACAAAATAACTATAATTATCTCTGTTATGTTATTGGATCACTTGTTTAATAATTGTTATTTTCAATTCTTTTTTGTTATTCCCAAAATTAAATCTGATCGAATTCAACCAAAAAAAAATTAAAATGCAATTTATACAAATAAACACTAAATTGCAGAGAATTGGAAGAAAAAAGCTTTTAACATGATATTATCATCGTAAAAAAAATAGAGATAGTTTTCTTTCTTGCATGTCACGCACACACACACGCATGATTACTAGTTCCTTTAATCTGAACCGTTCATATTATCAACGATCACAATCCATTCTTCAAGGTAGCAACCAACGGATTGTGCAAGATTCTATAACCGCTTTGTCTCTCCCTCTCTCCATCGTCACCCACACACGCGTTTTATTAGTCGTTTATTTGCACGCGTTTTATTAGTCGTTTATTTGCACGCGCTCAACAAGGGAGCTTCTTCGATAAAAGAAATTTAATTTTTTTTGAAAGGTCACATAACAATAACAAACGTACCACGTATGCATATGAATTATAAGTTCTACTTTATTTTTTACTACATTCCTTTTGTTTCTTACATGAAACGCACACCTTTTTTTTTCCCTTCTTTTAAATAGTAGTTTAAATCTTGATATTTTAAAAATACAGACACTAGAGACTAATGTGGAACTTTGAGATTTTCCAAAACAGTAAGTATGGAAAATGATAATGACGTGAGGGCCAGTGCCGGCTCTTGCCACGTGCACAAGGCACATTTGCACAGGGTCCAGCAAAAAATTAAAAAAATTTAGTTAGAATTAAGGGCCAATTTTTATAGATTTAGGGCCCTAATTTTTCAGATTATCTTTATTTCTCTTGAAAAGTTAGAACTTACACAAGGTCCAACCACAATCTGAGCCGGGCCTGGTGAGGGCAGTGAAACTATAGGTTTCAGCTTTTAAAACGTATATGTGAAACCAATGCTGGTTTCTGATAGCGGCTGTTTCTGTAGCCAAAATGGTCCTCTACATGGTTTGCACTGCAGGTTTTCTTTGAGTAAGTAGCATAGTTTATATATAACATAGACCAGTTTATGATCGAAAAGAGGTCACACCTTGGATGGGAAGTTTATGCAACATTAGAGTATATTATTCATGCATGTATAATATAAAACTTTAAAAGGAAAGATGAATAGAAAGACGATGTTGATTTCTTTTTTTATTTTTTCTTGTAAACAACCACAAACCCAAATATATATAATTGGATACGATCGAAAAGAGGTCACACCTTGGATATTAATTTTATGCGACATTACATAATACTATTCATGCCTGTTTTGGCAAAAGCACCACTACATACATAAGAGTCCAAAATCCATATTAAAAATTATACGAATGTAGAAAAATATAAAATAAAAAGCTGAATATTTAGGCGACAAGAAAAAACTGAATATATAGGAGATATTGAAAACGCGATTGTGTGAGTTTTGTAACGGTTTTGTCGCCATCCCCAATCCACGCGCTTAATTGTTTGCCCAGTGCACGCGCTAGATGATTAGCCTTTAGAGGTCACACCTTATTGATGCATGTTCCTCAAATGCACTATGCATACAGAGCAATCCAAAGTGAAAACTGTAACGATTATATAAAACTTTTTTTTTTCTGTAAAAGCTAATATATAAAACTTCAAAAGGAAAAGATGAATTATATTTTTTTTTTTTGTAAACAACCACAATCTCGAATTGGATATGAAAAGGTCACACACCTTGGATATGAAGTTTATGCGACATTACATAATATAATACTATTCATGCACGTTTTGGCAAAAATATAACACTGCATACATAAGAGACAAAAACCCTAACTAAAAATTATATGAATATATAAAATATAAAGCTGAATATAATGACGATACTGGAAACATTTCAGTAAACAATCATAAAATCGAATATAATTTATGTTTTCTTACCGCGTTACATAAAAAATATATGTTTTCTTACCTTATAAATTCGTTATCTTGTTACCGATATGACAAGCGAAGTCAGAATCTACTGACAATGATGGATCATGCACAATTCGTAAAATGTCTATGCAATAACTACGAAACACCACTCTCGTAAGACTTATTATTTTGGAGGTTTGTTTTCTGTTACTCTTTTAGTACTAGCTATTTTTTTTAACACTGAAATATCATTAGCCTTGAGGCAAAAGGTTGTGGAGTTCCAACAAAACAATAGCTCTAAAACAGAGGAGCAAAAAAAAGATAATTGTAGTAGCACCCAAAAGGGACATAAAAGTAAAACAAGTAAAAAAACTTGCTATGAGGAGGCACAAGATGGAGGAACGTCTGCACCATGAAGCTTAGGTCGAGGTACTAGCTACTTTATGTGACAGAGTTAATGTACAGCTGTATAGTTTTCTTTACGATATGACTTAAGCGAATTCTGACTATGATAGATCATGCACAATTCGTAAAATGTATATGCAAAAACTAAGAAACATTCTCGTAAGACTTATTTGGAGGATTTTTTTTTCTGTTAATATTTTAGTTTTAGCTTCTTTAAGTGACTGAGTTAATGTACTATAGTTTTCTTTCGTAACACCAGTGTACTAAAGTTTTTTTTAACATTTTTAACGGTCAGAACCAAAGAAGATACTATATTTTTAAAGGAACATTTGCTATTTCCCTGGCCCCAGATCAGTATTTTTGGGGTATGGAAAGATCGACATGGTAGCTCATACCTCATTTTGCAGTTGACGAGTGTAGCAACCTCATTGCAAATATGAGAAAAAAATAGTTCTTAGAAAAATACTATAATATAAGATGTTTATTATATTTTTTTGTTTATTATATTTTTGTCAAAAAATAAGATATTTATTTAATCTTTTCTTTTGAAACAGATATTTATTTAATCATTATTCTTTATCTGAAAACATATTCCTTGTACTCTTTTCGTCTTTTTGTTTCGTCGCAGACCCACGTGCTTCTCTCTCCTAATTACAATATCTACACAGAACCAAAAATAGCTTTTGGTATTATATATTTGATCTCAAGAAATTGTACATGTTGTCACGTTATTGTTTTTTGGTAAAATATTTGCCACGTTATTTTAGCAAAGCTAACCATATAACAGCGTTCGTCAGAGTCAACAATAAGTCTAAAAAGCACCTGGGTAATTTTTCATGACATAGTTTACATAAGCAGACAAAACGTCCACATACCACTCTCCTAATAAATCGTCATAAATTGTGATCATTCAGATCATATATATATTTTTTAACGAAGACTTTCTCTGTTATTGTCCTACTCTAAACATAATACACGCTTTTCTCAAGCGTCTGGATGTTTCTTGTAGGCTACAACTGAAACAAAATAATCCGGAAAGGAGTCATCTTCTAAACATATTACTCTTTGAGCTTTTTAATATAAGTTTGGTGTTACAAAAAAAAAAAGGATGTTTCTTGTAGGCTTGTAGCTCAATCAATAACCTATCTATTGCAATGCAAAACTGATTCATTGTTGGTAATTGTTTAGATATAAAGAAACACAGAAGAGGCTGAGTTGAGTACAGATAACACATTTTGTTACAATCACGTCCATGTAAGTGCTTTGTGAATTTTCAGTTTGATTCCAAAGTCTAAGAAATATGATTGTTAATAATAATTTGGTAGAATCATATTCAATGATTTGTTAACAGTAAGTTAGTTCGAGAATGATGCCCAAGAAAATCTCTTTGTTGTTTCCAAGTACAAAGCGTCTGCGCTATACAGGCAGCGACATCGCGTTTTTATGATCGGATTATTCTATGTCAGTTTTTATTATTAATTTGATGGTCTACTAATTAAGATATAAATGTGGTACTAGTAATAAGGCGCCATTTGATTTAAAAAAGTAAATTTATAAGATATATAATATAGTTGTTAAATTTATTTAGTACTTACGGTCATATAGATGCCATGCATGTCATATAAATTAGCTCTAAAAACTATAGCATGTTTTTAGAAAATACCATGCATGAAACAGTACAAATCTTCACGTTACAGTATATAGACATATCTACGGTCGTATTTGATAAACTAGCTTGAAGAAAATGTCCATTGGTGAATCGGACTTCCTTTTCCAGAAAATCAGACACAAAGGTTAAAGTGCAGGCATAAAACATGAAAATTATGTGCATTCTAATTTAAATTACTGTTCATTACTAGTTTTTTTTTGCTAAACTGTAAATATCATATAAATGAGCAAAAGATGTTACAAAGATCTTAGTTTGGATCCATCATGGCAAAAAAGAAGAAAAAAAACAAGATGGAACCTTGAGAGATTAATCAACAATCAGTATATTATCTCAACCACATCGTCATTAAGCGCTGGAAAGGCTTCGTAGATCTTCTGGCCGAGATTATGTTCCTCATTTCTCTGTCAATACCCCGGAAGACAGCAGCAGGAGGGATAGAGACTTGGTTGTGAATGAGATTGTTCCTTTGCTTCCACAAGTGAAAGATCACAGTTTGAGTAGTAACCTTTCTCAGCAGTGTTCATTACTAGTTTTTCAGAATGTTTATGCTATTGTCCTTTTCCCACATATTATTTTCTTACTACGGTCAGACCTTTGCTAAGAACCCTGTTTAAGTTGTTACATGCATCAAGAAGAAACTAAGCTTTCAAATAGTTCAAGACTATGCAAATAGATTTCAATTATGCGTTCTATATACATATTTTCTGGTTTATAAATTTAATAATGCTTTTTCTTATCCACAAAACCCACTACGTTGAACTTGTGTTGGTTTAGAAGTTATTTACCGTATAATGTACTATTGCATCTTATATTGTGCCTAGTTTAACTTTTCCCGTAAGACAAGCATTCTTGAACCACATACTGAGAATTAGTAGTGCAAGATCTTAATCGCCACGCTGCTCTTGTATTTGGCAGGCATAAGCATTGATAAGCACCACCTCCTTTGATCCTTTTATAGTTAGTTCACAAAGTGTGGAAACATGTATACCGTAATTTCTTATAATACATGACCTAATAAAAGAAAGCAATCAAAGTTCAAATTCATAATTACATTCAAATACAAAGGTGAAGCCCAAACAGCTATAAGAAGTAATACTATGGATATCACATCATAACAAGAAAGGCAATACGTACGTACGGTTTTAAAAGACCATCTTTAACGAACAAAAACGCGAAAAAGAATGCGTGCTTGATACTAATACAAGAACACACGATTAAACTCTATAAAAATATCATATTGTAAAACCAGCAGTTAATAATAACATAAGTGTTTTTTAATCTTACACACAAAAGAAAACAAAAAAAAATGCATTAGAGAGGTAAAAGTATAACGTCTAATTCAAGTCTCCAAGCACACGAGAGTCTCACTCTGATCCATCAACATCACGGTCGATCTATCAATATTAAACCAATGGTCCGGTATTCCTTTTATTTCGATCTTTGTCATATCATTGCTTCGAAGGTCATAACAGAGAATGTAAAAGGGAGAAAACATATCCACTGGTATAAAGAAAACCTTGTTATTGTCAGTTGTACCTTTCATGTTGTATATAGTTTTGTTACTAATAACCAAATGTAGCTGAGAAGACTGCAAAACCATAGTTTTCCTTGACCAGCTCTTCTTGTTCCCAGCATTTTCCACAGCCCATAAATCTAGCATACCCTTTTCCCTAAGATTGGTTAGATCAATGATAGTTACTTTGCCACCATACTCTATAAGACTCACATTCTCCATCGTCCTTAGAAACACCTCATCTCCGTCCCTACCAGGTACTTGGATCATTTTGAAGTCTCCAGATCTAATATGGAAGCTCACAAGCCATAAACTATACCTACCAGTCCAACCCATGTAATATATTACCCCATCAATACACATTCCTCTTTTGGCCGGAGTGTGAGGAAGATAGTCTGGTGGAGTTGGAGACGCCTTTTTCCAGGAACCTTTTCCTCCAGCTTTTAGGACAAAGACCAGATGCTGTGACCTTGTCTCTCCCAAATGTTTCAAGTAGACACCAGTTGACCAGAGAACATTGTACTGGTCGATAACTGGGTCATATCCAAAATAGTAACTGAATTCTGTGATGGCTTCTTCTTCTGGAGGAACTGGTGTGATGTTTGGGGATTTGATGGCGGCAGGTATGGTGACTAGTTGTCGGGTGGCAGGGTTATAGATCTTCGGCTTTCTCATAAAGGAGTAGCACATGAATCCACAAAGATTTTGTAAAACGTAGCCTCCCACCCGAGGGCTGGTCAGATTGTGGTCAACCACAAAGCAATTAGGATTAGTAGTGTCTGGAGCCAATGACAGTGTTACAGAGTTACTGTAATCATTGTTATCCTGCAAACACATGTAAATCCGAGGACGAGGTCGGGTTGGAACTGTGAGAAAACGGTTACTGAAATATCGTGACCTGATAAGCGACGACCAAAGCTTTGAGACACACTTGAATCTCATCAGAGATTTTGCCGGCAATCTCGCAAGGATCTCCTCTATCACCACATCATTAGGAATCTCCATCTCCTGCTGTGTTCTTCTTTTCATCCTCTTCGGATGATGGATGAAAGACAAACCCATGTCGATAGAGCAGCTAAAGAAACCTCTGAATCCGACAGAAAGAGGGAGAATAAAAAAGTCGCCAGTTTAGGGTTTTAACACAGATATATAGAACAATTACTTATTATTAATGAAAAGTTGAAGCTATTGTAATCTAATATTAACTATTTAGAAAATCAAAGTTAATACTTTTGTATTTATTAAGAAAGTTTCTTGTTTTCAAAGAACTAGATTATAACCCGCCCTTCGAAAGAGCGGGTATATAATTTTGTTTAAATAAATTTTTGAGAAATATAGTTTTTATATGTAATTTTTTTTATTATCATATTTTCATTTAATGTTAATTTAATTTAATAGAATAATTTCTTAACTAAATGAAATACATTATTAGACATAACATTTAAACGAAAGAGCTTTAAAATATAGTGGCAAATTACATGTAAATAAAAAAATATAAAAGATGATACTTAATTTATTAGAAATACAATGGCTAACTATATAAATAAAAGAAAATATTTAATATGCTATCTATGTTTTCAAACAATACTTATTTATTTTTACTATCTATGTTTCCAAACAAAACCAAAATGTACTTCGACTTTAATAATATATATTATAAGATTATATTGTTAGTATAAATGAGTTCAGAAGAAAATATAAAAATATAAAGATCACAAGACAAAGCAATAAAATACTCTTTTTAATTGCTAATCTCTTGGTCTCTCTCTCTACTTATTGCTCTTCTCTCTACTTATTGCTCTTCTCTCTTTGATCATATGATAATAACCTTCCTTCACACGTGTCCTCCTTTTATAATGAATCACATATTCCTTTTCTCGTATGACTTATAGAATTTTCTAATCCAATATAACTAGGTATATTTAGTCCGCGCATGGGAACATGATAATTTTAAAATTATTTATAAATAAATACATGATCATTCAAAAATCTTAATAATAAATTATTTTTCATGTATTCAAAATATTTAATAATAAACTAAACAGAAAATTATTTGTATATATGGATTTATCTCTCTTTTTAAAAATTATTATAATTTTATGATAATTAAACAACAAATTATTTCTGTATATGGATTTACTGTTATATTTTTTTTAAAAATATTAAATTTTATAATAAAGATGGATAACATAATGTAAAGTATTTTTTAGATAATAATTAATATCAAAACAATAAATTCGTTCTTAATTTATAAGATTATATATTAAAATTTTAATTATTCATTAAATGTATAAACAATATTAGCCTTTTTAACTTTTAACGTAAAAGTTAATCAATTCGTAAATAATAGTACACTAGGTGTTTTGTCCGCACGTGCATGCTTAATATTTTTACAAAAAATCTAAATAGATATATTATCAATTCAAAACTATTAGAATATTTTTTTGTGTTTTTAAATATTTAATATAATATTAAATTTTATTTGTTTGCTAAAAAATATTTTGATAAAAAAATTTGTTACGTAAAATAAACGTCAGTATATGATTTTATATTTATTTTTAAAATATTATGATGTTAGATATTTTTGATAACATAATATATAATATTTTTAGATAATGGTAATTATTAATTTAATGGTTTTAGTTAATTTTTGGGTAATTATGTAAAATCTAATTAATTACTTATTAAGAATAATAAAGACTTTAAATGGTCTAATTTTTAATATGAGAGCACAAAAATTACTTTGCAAATAATATTAGAAACAATTTTGAATTCTTTGCCAACTTTTTGAAAAAATATCTTAAAAGATAGATCATTAGTTCTATTTTACGTGATATATGTATATCAACGTAGAGATGTTTTAATATTAGTAAACCAAATATAATATAAACATACAAATAATATTTTAATATTTCTAACGAAAATATAATATATTTAACTATGATATTATTATTAAGATAATGATAAATTATTAACTAAAATAAATCACTAAAATTATTTATTAGTATTAAACCTAAAATAAAATATGAATAAGCCTAAAATTATGCAGAAAATGACAACTTAGCCAATTCACTTTTCAAATAATAGTAATAATGATTTTTTAATTATTCGTAAGATGATGATAAATTATTAGCTAAATAAATCACTAAAATTGTTTATTAGTATTAAACCTAAAATAAAATATGACTAAGTCTACAATTATGGAGATAATGACAACTAAGAAAATTCACTTCTCAAATAATAGTATAGAAGAAGACTAGGTGCTTTGTCCGCAATTGCGGACTTAATATTTTTACAAAATATATAAATATATATATTATCAATTCAAAACTATTAGAATATTTTTTTCATGTTTTTAAATATTTAATATTTAATTCAATATTAAATTTTATTTGTTTGCTAAAAAATATTTTGATAAGAAAATTTGTTACGTAAAATAAACGTCAGAACATTCATATATACAGAAGGATGTATATTTGATTTTATATTTATTTTGAAAATATTATGATGTTAAATATTTTTTATAACATAATATAAATCTTTTTAGATAATGGTAATTATTATTTTAATGGTTTTAGTTAATTTATGGGTAATTATGTATTAACAAATCTAATTTAGTTACTTGTTAAAAATAATAAAGACTTTAAACGGTTTGATTTTTAACATGAGAGCACAAAAATTACTTTCCAAATAATATTAGAAACAATTTTGAATTCTTTTCCAACTTTTTGAAAAATGTCTTAAAAGATAGATGATTAGTTTTATTTTATGTGATATATATATATATATATAATATATATATATATATATCAACGTAGAGATGTTTTAATATTAGTAAACCAAATATAATATAAACATACAAATAATATTTTAATATTCCTAACGAAAATATAATATATTTAACTATGTTATTATTAAGATAATGATACATTATTAGCTAGATAAATCACTAAAATTATTTATTAGTATTAAACCTAAAATAAAATATGACTAAGATTATGCAGAGAATGGCAACTTAGTAAATTCACTTCTTAAATAATAGTATATATTTTTTTTTTTATTATTCGTAAGATAATGATAAATTATTAGCTAGATAAATCACTAAAACTATTTATTAGTATTAAGCCTAAAATAAAATATGACTAAGCCTAAAATTATGCAGAGAATGATAACTTAGTAAATTCACTTCTTAAATAATTGTATAGATTTTTTTTAATTATTCGTAAGATAATGATTAATTATTAGCTAAATAAATCACTAAAATTGTTTATTAGTATTAAACCTAAAATCAAATATGACTAAGACTAAAATTATGGAGAGAATGACAATTAATAGAATAGATATAGATAGATACAAGCCCATATATTACACAGAAGGAAATAACCAAACTGTAGGCAGGATACTTAGAGTTGGGCCATGACTTCATCGATTTAGGCTCAATAAACCTTCAGCAACCTCATTGCAAATATGAGAAAGTAATACATACTTAAAATATAACTAGAAAATACGATATCTATTTTTTTTTTTCCGTCAAGTTTAATATTAGAAATATAGAATGGGCCAAGAGATATCCTGCCTACACCAGATTCAAAGGTTAGAGTGCAGGCATGAAACATGAAAATTATGAGCTTGTTACATCAACAAAAAAAACTAAATAGTTCTAGACTATGCAACTAGATTTCAATTATGAGCTCTATAGTCATATTTTCTGGTTTGGAAATTAAATTAATTTTTTTCTATCCACAATCTTTTAGAGATTTTTTACTGTATACTGTATCATTGCATCTTATATTAACTGTGCCTAATTAAACTTTTTCCCGTAAGACAAGCATTCTTTAACCACAGAATGATAATCATGCTGCTCTTGTATTTAGCAGGCAGGAGCACTGATAAGCACCTCCTTTGAACCTTTCATAGTTCGAAAAGTGGAAACATGTATGTTGTACTTCAGAAAGTGTGGAAACATGAATACCGTATTTTTTTCTTTTTTTGGTTCAAATATACCGTATTTTCTAATAATACATGGGCTAAGAAAAGAAAGCAATCCAAGTTCAAATTCATAACTACATTCAAATGCTAAGGTGCAGCCAAAACAACTATAAGAATCAAGCAATAGTAGACCATGCACATGATAACAAGAAAATCAATACGGTTTTAAAAGACCATATATAACGAACAACGCTAAAGAGAGTGCGTGCATGATAACAATACAAGAACACACGATTAAACTCTATAACATATCATAGAAAACAAGCAATTGATAATAACATAAGTGTTTTTAGTCTAAACACACACACAAAATGCATTAAAGAGGTAGAAAGAAACGACTAGTTCAAGTCTCCAAGTACACGAGACTCTCACTCTGATCCATCAACATCACGTTAGTGCTCGATCTATCAATATTAAACCAGTGATCCGGTATTCCTTTTATTTCGATCTTTGTCATATCATTGCTTCGAAGGCCCTAACAGAGAATGTGAAAGGGAGAAAACATATCCTCTGGTATAAAGAAAACCTTGTTACTGTTGTACCTTTCATGTTGTATACATTTTTGTTATTAATAACCAAATGTAGCTGAGAAGACTGCAAAACCATAGTTTTCCTAGACCAGCTCTTCTTGTTCCCAGCATCTTCCACAGCCCATAAATCCAGCATACCCTTTTCTCTAAGATTGGTTTGGTCAATGATAGTTACTTCGCCACCATACTCTATAAGACTCATATTCTTCACCCTTAGAAGCACTCCATCTCCGTCCCTACGAGGTACTTGGATCATTTTGAAGTCTCTGGATTTAATGTGGAAGCTCACAACCCCTAAATTATACCTACCAGTCCAACCCATGTAATGTATAACCCCATCAGTACACAATCCTCTTTTGGCGGGAATGTGAGGAAGAAAGTCTGGTGGAGCTGGAGACACCTTTTTCCAAGAACCTCCTCCTCCTCCAGCTTTTAGGACAAAGACCAGATGCTTTTAAATTATATATATACTATTATTTATGAAGTGATTTTACTTATTTGTCATCATCTTCTTCATGATTTTAGGCAATTTTTTTATTTGTCATATCATGTTTTCCATAATTTTTCATATTCTACATGATTTTAAGTTAATTAAACTGATTAAAATTTTAATATCTTTAATGAATAATTATATTAATCATTATTTACCTGATTACAAATTAATATTATAAAATTTCTCTCAAAAAGAAATAGAAAATGTGTTTCAGAAATGAAAAGATAATTCTATGTATTTATTTTATGTTTGTTTACATCTTTCTTTCTTATTTGTTAATTATTATAATAAGTAGTATATATGGACATATAATAATTAGATTTATCATTATACTAAAATATTTTTTTTTTATAAAAGATAAAAGAAAATATTTATATTTTGTAAAAGTAATACATCATGGCATGTTTCTTTAAAACTACAAATTTATTAACGAGGTATATAAGAAATAGTTGATTAATATAATATGTAAATTTAGATTTGGTTTAACATTCTTGTGCTTTTAATTTACTGAGATTTTGTAAGTTTTAATAACTCCAAAAATTGGTTTAATAACATCAAATCTATATTTTTTTTATTTAATTAGATAATTGTTTATAAATTAAATTAATAAAAATGATTAAAGATAACAACATATTTTAAAATAAAAATATTAATGCTGTTATCCAAAATAATATTTAAAATCAATACATTTAAAAATTAATAAAAACAAAAGATTCATAAAATAGTATAGTTTTTTAATAATATATTTATTAATAAATATATAAAATATAATTAAATCCAAAAGTGCGGGAAATCAACTAATATATATATATATATATATATATATATATATATATATATATATAATACTTTATATTTTAAGATTTAGTCATAACATTGTCATATAAAATGTAATTAAAATAATGGTAAATTTTATATCTTTTTAAAAATAATTTTTTACCTTTTCTTCAGTTATCAGGAAGCTAGAAACTCTTATTTACCGCGTTATCAGATGTGATTATCATGATTCTTGCGATCATCTTCAAGATGACCAGTTTGGTCTTAGACCAGAGCTTTAGTGCATGATTAATCGTCATGATTATAATGATTACAAATGCAAACAGATTAGTTAGCATTGTACTCGTTGTTTGTATGTTGAAGCAGAAATTAATTAAGTAAGTTCATAATGTGCTTCTCAAATTATTTTTATAATTTTCAAAATAAAAACCAATATATAGTTCACAACAAACAGTTATCCAGTGACACACTAATTATTGCAGAAAATAACATTTTTTAAGATCACACTTTGAAATAAGTATCATACAGTAAAATATTTTTTTTTTTGAATTCACAACACATGGTTATCCAAATAAACATTAGATTGCATAGTTACACATAAATAACAATACTCATACTAAATTTGTGTACAAGTTTTGAATGTAGACTGAAAAGACAATATTGGTGATTTATTTTATACTACTAACATAAGTTTATATAATTATTACAAATAGAGAAAGAATACTTAGATAGATGTTTTAAATGTTTGATAAATGAAGTTGTATCTAGTTGTTTGAATCTCAATTTTGAAAAATGAAATTGAGCGTATTCAATATGTTTGTCAAAAAGTGAGGAGCATGTGAGATGGTTTTACAAGGCCACGTGAGACAATTGAATCTTCGAACAAAAGTTTTTAAAACTTTTGTTCAGTTTCTCATGTGTGCTTAAGATATCGCTATGTCGGTGCTCAACCGATATTATTGATGCTCATCATGCATACTATTAATGATCATAGTAAGATGTGATATGATAAAAATTGTGGGCAAACATATATTCATTGTTGATCAAAAATGACATTGTATTCATGAACATATGATAAAACAATTTCCTCTTGATGTTTTCTTTAGTTGCAAATGATCTCAGCTTAATTCAAGCAACAAGAAATTTACCAAAACATAGGAACAAGTAATTACTATACAACAACGTTCAAATATTGAAGATTTAATGTCATGTTAACATTTTGTTAATCATCAAAGCGTTTTTACACTGCTTCAGAAAGAACATTGTTTCTCTGTGAAAGCTCTACATCACTCCCAACATGTGACACCGACATGCTGTCACGAGAATCGATAGCTCTGATTGAGTCATCAAGCTGCTCCACCGCGTCTTAGTTCTTCTGGCAGTCCTCGGGTGTGACCTCAGCCGCCGACTCAAGATCCTCAGGGCTGAGCTTTTCCCTGATGTAGGTGGATGTGGCGGAGGCGTTAGATAGGTATGATCTCAATCTCGTTGTTGGTGGCTGCGAAGTCGCCATAATCAGGACTTTGTTGAATGCTGGCGAGACTTAGTTTTGGATTGTTGGAGTGTTTGCATAAGCTGGAAATCAGATCGGAATCAGCACTTCCGGCGAAGGAGAAGAGAAGAACGATGCAGAGGTAGAGAAGTCCAGCGAATTGTTTCATCTTTGATTATTGAGTTTAGCATGAAGATAGTTTAGAATGAAGATTATAAGAATGGTCAATAGACACTCTGATATTTCAAGGAAATTAATAAAGCCTCCAAAACAATTAGTCTTATATATTAAAAAAAAAATCATGACTTCTTTCACTTGTGATTTTTTAATTTGGACCATCACTTAGAAATTTTATTAATTGTATTTTATTAAAATTAATAATATATATAATCTTTAAAATACTTTACTTATAATATCTTTTCATATCTTTTCATTTGAAGTATAAATATATTTATTTAAAAATTCTAACAAATCTGTTTTAAAAGATTTTTACAAGATTTTCATTCTTGAAATTATACTTAAATATTTTCACTAATTTCGAAATTTATAAATATTTATTTATCTAAATATTTATACTCCTTTAATTATTTAAATTTATATATTTAAATATTTCCATTACTTTAATCATGACATATTTTCATCTTAAATGTAAATATATATTTATATATTATATTTTAAAAACTCTAATAAGTCTTTAACAATAATTATCAAAAATATTTTAACAATAATTTAATGTATTTAAAGTTATTGTTTATAAAATGAAAATTTATAAATTCTATCCTAGTTTATCTACTTTATAGCCATAGTCATCATGTTAAAAGAAAATATAATTATTATATTGAATGAAATATGATTAAAGTATATTAAATTGATAATATTTTTAAATTTTATTTTCATAAATATAAACTATTTATTTTAAAAATATAATATAATGACATAAGGCTTAAGGTTAGCAAACTATATAATACATGTCTAAAAATTAACATATCTTAGACTTTTGTATATACAATAATATATTATCTAAAATGAATAAGAATTATAAATATTGGTAAAAGAAAATCTATCTTTGAAGCACTGATCATAATTTAGCATAAATTTAATACAAAATAATTTTAAAATATATTTTCTCATGAATATATTAATTTTGTTGATAACTAAATGCAAATACGGGAAGATAAATATATAATAAGAAGTGACAAATACATACAGTTTTTAAATAATTGATTAATTATAACATGTAAATTACTGTATTTGAAATAGCCATATAATCATTTAAGTATATGATTAACGTTAAAAACATATATCATTTGTGTTATAAAACAAAGATTTATGTATATAAAATGAAAACAAACATCCGCGCGGATCAAGATCTAGTCGAAATTGAAAAGAGAGTTTTGTTTATTTGTTTGTATTGTTTGTTGATGAAATCTTTTTTTAGGTATATGAAACTGCTGAACAGAAAACAAAAATAACAACTTGACTTAATCACATTGCTGAAACGTTTGAAATGACCTAACTTGACTTGCAAGATGCAAGACTCATCAACCATTTCCACTGACTTGTAGTATGTATCCTACCACGTTTCCCTCCGTATGTGTCCATATAAAACTTTAAAGTATCAAATTCAAGTATGGGACTGGAGATGATCCACATCACCGTACGTTTCACTGAAGATGCTCTCTGATATATATAAGATTCAGATAATCCTTTCAGAGATCACTAGGGTTGTTTGTTTGCTGGAATATTTAGATAGTTCGAGCTCTTCTTTGGGCTTTTCAGCCCCCTTTCAAACCCATTCGCTAGGGTGTATCAACGTTGTTTACGACTATGGCAAGCTTGCTGGAGCTTTCGTTTCAGAGATAAAAGTGAAGATTTTCCAAGGATTTCTTTACATTAAGCAAGCCTCTCCCACCAACATCGTGTCTTATGATTTAGTGTACTTTTTGTTGTTCATTTTACAGTTGAGGTTAACTCCGCCATCATGCTCATGTTGTAAACACTTAGAATTTTGAGTTTTAAAACATTTCAGTGTTACAAAAAAAAGATACACAAAAACTACTCCTACATGGCTGCATTATCATCTCCATACTGAGATGGTCGCAGTTTTAAGTTGCCAGTAGTTATCCAACCGCAATTTATAAAAACGATTTCCCTTAGTAACTCCAAAAAGCTTCAGTCACCTTTGTTTGTTTCTATTAATCAAGTCATTCTGACAACATATCATTCACCTGGAAGCCAATATGATCTACCAGTGGTTTAGATGGTAAACGTCGAGGTTTCTCTGCCTAATCAACCTTCCTTCATGTGATTCTTCTGTGTGCAGATGGTGAAAGCTTGTACTTGTTGACACTATTCTTTCTCCTTCCCAGCCATACATTTCATGAGAAGGGCGTAGGAAGAATGGTTCTTGCCAAAACAGAGGTCGTCTTTCTGGTAATTCTCCAGTGTACCCATGAGGATAGCTCTGTGTTTCCCTATTATAAATATCAAGGAACCGTTCTTCTTGACGATGATGATGACTGAAGTCATGAAACTGGAGGCTGCTTCTTTCATTGTATCTTAAGTTGTCTTGATACCAGTGATCATGGTGTCTTTCAAGAGCAAAGGAAGCTGGTCTTTGAGTAGCTGCTCCAATAGAGCTAGTAGCATCATCAAACTGAGAACATCTAAGTTCTCGGTAATAACCAAGACCCAATGGAGATGTTCTCAATTGTCTTGGTTGAACCAAAGGATCCAATTGCATTTGTCTAAGGTTACGCTCCTGGTGGTGATAGCTGAGATTAAAGGAAAGTACTGGTCTTTGGCTAACACCTTGAGATTGGAGGGGATACATGAGCAACTTTGATTCTCGTTCCTTCATTTCTCTCCATCTAACCTTCTCAGCATAAATCTCTTTAGCAATGCGGGAGAGTGTGAACTTGAAAGTAGTGCAGTGTCCCAAAAGGAAAGGCAAGTCACATCTAGTCCCATCCCCTCTCTTATTCTCATAGCCTGGATACTCGCTCTTGTCAAACGCCACACACTGTTTCAACGCAAGAGAGCATCTGCTAGCTAGTTCCTCGAGCTTCCAGTGACAGAAAGGTGGTTTGTTCTTAAGAGAGACATGAACTTCTCCATCAGCCCTGAGCATATGGCTCGCACCATGGAAAAATTCAAACACCAGTGCTCTATGCTTCCTAGTACAACACAAAAAAAGAGGAACATGTGATGATAGTACACAATTGAACTGCGAGAAGAGAGAGAGAGAGCAGGCACTATATACTTACTGGATAAGTCTGGAATCAGTCTCTTTGCCGTGGAAACCGGCGTGAGGGAAGTTGAAGATGATTCTGTCAAATCTTCTGGAGTTGAGGTGAGGATGTAGCTGGAGTTTGGTAGCATCAACACCATGCAAGAGGGAAGCTCCAAGTCTCTTCAGGGTATCAAGGTTTGATCTTGCTTTCTTGTACTTTCTAACCACATCATATGCGTTCAAATCACCCACCATCATCAATCAAACAGAAGAGGGAGAATCAAACTCAAAGGTACAAACTTTCACAATGCAAAATCCTTAAAACTCTTTCAAATGATATTTTTGGATTATTCTCATTTTGAAACAGAGTTTAGCAAAGGTCAAAACCCTAAAAGGAGAAATGTGAAAAAAAGGAAAAGGAAGTAAAATGTTAAACCGTAAGAATTGAGGGAGGTGGCGCAGATATTGGAAGCAGAGGGGAAGCGAGTGGCTAAGCTGGAGGAGAATGAGAAGTCTCCTTCCCATACAAGTAGAATTTGATGGTTCGATGAGTAGTGTGTCACCCATACTTCTTCATCATCATCATCATCTCTGATAAGCTTCGAGAAGAGGTCTCTCGTGGTCGCCATTGGAGTAATGAGTGTTTTTTTAAAGTTTCGAAATGTTTCCCAATAACGTTACTACTGTGTTACTTCTCAGCTCTGTTAGATTTAGTTTCCTAATGAAAAAGTTGAAATGACGATTCGGTTTACTTAACAAAAGGGGGACGGATGATCTCAGTAAATTGATTTCTTTTTTTTTGTTGGTTTCAAATTTCAATCAATAAAGGTATGTATTGATGTATCTTTGTTGCCCAAAAGGAACATTTCAGGCCCATTAACACATCTTATGAAACGATTGGAAGACATAAAAAAAAGGAAATATATATATTAACGCAGGCAGAGGGGGGATGATAATAAACAGTGATAGTGGTAACTTACTGCTTGGCTTCGACAAAAGAGGAGGACGGTGTGGTGTGGCTAAGCCGACCGAAGATCGATGTAAAAGTTTAAATTCGAGACGGGAAATCAAAAATTAACTAACCAGGTGAGTAATTTACCTTGCTTTTACTCTCTGTTTTTTTTTCTTGTTTGGTTTCTTCAAATTCTGAAGCGCACTTAGGGTTTCTCGGGTCGAGTTCCAAGTTTGAAATTTGAGGCGGGAAATTTGCGACTCTCTGCTTCTAGGGTTTTGTTCATATCTCTGTTTCAAATCTGAAAGCTTTGCACGGAAAGTCGCTGTTAGGGTTTTTCCAATTCATTCTCTTTTATTTCTTCAAAATACTAACACTTGTCTGTCTCGTTCGTATCAGTTGATTTTTTGCAAATCTAGTGTATTGGGAGCTCAAAGGCGATACTGAGAACCCTAATATTTGACTTCGAAAATTGTTTTAGGTGTCGTTACTTTTATCATAATTCTTAAAAAAAACAGAAATGAGTAAAGTCTGTCTTTTGTTTTTTGTTGGTTTTTAGAGTGCGCAATGGAGAATGATCATTCAGACAGTGGGAGTACGCAGATTTTAGGCGATTGGGAATTTATTCTTCCCCCAGTGAAAGACACTCGAGTTTCGGACAAGGACACATGTGGTGCTTCCTCGTCAACTGCTAGAAGAGGTAGGATGCTCCCACCCAGGGATGACCCCTCCTACCAGTGGGGTGGTGGCAAATGGAAAGAGGACGGAAGAAAAAAGAAGAAGAAGAAAGATTGTGATTTGAGTAGAAAGAAGAAGAAAGAGAGTGATTTGATTAGGGAGAAGAAGAAAGAGAGTGATTTGAGTAGGGAGAAGAAGAAAGAGAGTGAGTTGATTAGGGAGAAGAAGAAGAAGAAGAAGAAGAAAGAGAGTAGCGGCCTTGAGGAGGGGGATCTCATGAATGAATATAATTATCTACCTCCTCAAATCGCTCAATGGTATTGGTGTATCGAATATGTTGCCAAATTCCACAAGAAACTACCCTACTTACTCGGTACCCCTCACTCCCTCCATCCCCTCCTCTTTTTTTTTTTATTATGTAGTTTTTGTGTATGGTAATTAACAGAAAAAAATCTCCTTTTTTGCGCCTTTCAGATTTGATGGACATGGGTTATCCCTCCACAAATAACTATGGGAGCAGGATCAATGATGTCATGTCTCTCAGAATCTTGGAGTTCCTTTTTGATCCAACTAAGACTCATGCCTCTATTCTCGGTCCAAGAATTGAGTTTGATTTCTCTTTGAGCACCACCCATGTCCTCAATACCGTTCTCGAACTTGTGTGAGAGTGAGAGCTTACTGTAAAATACATTTTCCTAGAGCACACATAGATCTTAGTTAGTTGCTAAATCTTACTTGCTTCTTCTCAAATGTTTTGTCAGATTCCACTATCAGAACTACGACCGGGCATCCCGGAGCTATCAAAGTTCAATCTTCTTCCATTTCTTGCTCACAAGAACATGTCTTTGCCACAGTGTGCTCTGGAGAAGGTTTTTACTCTTCTTCTCCTCCGTGCGTTATATTTATAAAGATACCCATTCGACTGAAACAACCATGCTAAAATTCTCTCTTCTTTTTTTGTTCTTTATAGCTGATGTGTGCAAGGGAGAATCCTAGTACAAGTGCAGCTCCTCCCGTGGAACCAAACGACACTGCTTGTAGAGATGATCAACCAGAGCAGAGGGATGTATGCGAGGAGATGGCGGCAGATGAGCAGCAATCGCATACTGATGTTTTGGAGCAAACCAGTATAAACGATAAGGATAAAGTGGTTGACATCGACGATGATGATGATGGGGTCCAAACTACTGAAGTAATTGTGATCGACGATGATGATGATGATGATTATGATGATGGGATACAGACTACTGAAGTACTTGTGATCGACGATGATGATGATAATGTGATGCAGACTACTGAAGTAGTTGTGATCGATGGCAATGACACTAGTGCTGATGACGAGGGTAATACTACTGGGGAGACCTCTTCTCCAAGCTTGGATGTGGGTGTAAAATGTACGAAAGATGGAGCATGGTTAATAGAAGATGCGAGCGATGATGATGAGCTCAAAAGTCCAGCAGGTTCGTCCCAGAAGAATGCAAAGGTTCAACCTCCAAGACAAGAGAACGTATGCTGGAAATGCGAAAGAGAAGGAGGTGCGTCGTTGTTGATATGTAGCAGAAGCGACTGTGCAGCGAAAATTCACAAAGAATGCTTGAATTGTGCGGTTCAGTATGACGAAGACGGCAACTTTTACTGCCCTTTGTGCTTGTATGATCGAGTCAACAAAGAGTACCATGAAATTGAAAAGTTGAAGAGTTGTGCAAAGAGAAAACTCATGAAGTTTTTACCGCTGCTTTCTAGAGCAAGCAAGAGACTGAGATGATGGACAGACAGTCTTTGTTACACAACCCTGACTATTGTAGTAACTTTTTGGGTAATTACATCATTTTGTATGTGGTTGTACTGTGGATGGTGATAATTTACAGTAGTAACTAGATCTCTTTTTGCCAAAGAGTTAAAAAAAAAGTTATTAGAGGGCAAGTGACGTCAGCGTATAAAGTAACCGACAGTGGTGGGGGAACATAACTGAGATATAATAAGAGATGATATAATACAGAGGACAAGACCGTCTTTTAATATTTTTCAAGGGAAAGTCAGTCTCTTAGCAATTTTTCAATTTTAGCACTTTCTCTCTCCTCCCGCTTCTCTCCTCTCCTCTCCTCTCTTCCTTCCCCAAAAGAACAAATGAAGAGCTTGTTGGCTGATGGCGGCCCCTCCTCTAGGGTTTCGATTCCTCCTCATCTCCGTGAAACTCTTCAGAGTATCAGAGAGATAACAGGGAAGCAGCACTCGGACGAGGATATCTACGCAGTCTATAAGGAATCCCTTAACGATCCTTTCGAGACCGCCCAGAAGCTCCGCTTTTTAGGTTAAACTACTCCCTTTCCACTTAGGGTTTTGCTTTTTTTTCTTTCGTGCCTCTGTGATTTGTTTGTTTCACATCACATTCATCTGTCTAGGCTTATTATATGCAATAGGAAGATCATTTGAATGGATGCTCTTGTTGCTTTGCTACTGTTAATAAGTTTCACTTTGGTTCCGAGTAATTGTTCGAAATTTGGAAGCCTTTTGTGTTATTGTGTCTAAAATCGATTTACTTGATTTACCATTTAGCTAGAAGGTACTTTTGGAATCATCAAAAAGAAGAGATTCTTATAATTTACTTCTGGAGTGAGTTTCTAGTGGGGGTTTCGGTTATTGTGTATGGATGTTTGTCAAGACTATGCACCAAAACTGTCTCTTATCATTTTACTCATGAATGTTGCTTCTACTTGTTTTCCTTCCAGTGTATCTCAGCATCACATTCTAATTTTTGCAGATACGTTTCATGAGGTGAAAAGCAAAAGGGACAAGAAGAAGGAGGCTAGTCTTCTCTCTTTTTTTTTTCTTCTTTTGAATCCGTTATTTGCATTTTTATTTCTTTGGTCTTTTCTAATCCAGTTATGTTTAACTTTTTTTATAATAGATTTAACAAAATGTCATGGATTTACTTATATCTAATTTGATTTCTGTCTGCAGAATTTAGTGCCAGTTACCCAAGCAAGTGCCAGAACTGGTCGGAGGAACTTTGCTTTTAGTAACACTTATCATGGTAGTTTGTTTTGTTTTTTTTATTTGATGCCTCTTAATTATATTTGTACTTCTCTTCCCTGTTTTCAAGCTCTCTTTTGTTGACATTCTGATACAGGCAATGGAAGAAGTGCATCTTTTAAAAGGGAGAGTGGAGCTAATCACGTCACAGGGGGTTCTCGAACTTCTCTTCCTAACACTCACAATCGAGCTAGAAACCCCACATTACCTCGTCCCACAAAGTATGTTTTTACATTTCATCCTTTCTGTGTCTCTACGTGTCTAATTTTATTAGAGATTAATGGGTCCCTTTTGCAGGGCTTCTGCTCCTGCCAGTCTTCCTAGTGGGGTAAGCAATCATAAAGTTGAAGATGATTCTACTGCCACTGTGAACAAGGGAGTTGCAGAGAAAACTCCTCTTTCCAAGCCTAATTCTTTCTCCGAGGATGCTGTTGAGCCAGAGACGTCTAAACCAAGTTCACAACAAGTTTCTGCACCTGTTTCAGTGTCTGCTGTACAGAACCATATACAAGATGTGATCTCTGCTCAGATCTCACAGTCTGTTGTGAATAACCAGCCAGCAGAGTTGCAGTCATCTTCATTTGGTCGACAGGATATTTCTTTCATCTCTGCTTCTCATAGCAGTAGCCATTCTGATCAAGGTATGTTGGCATTTTACCTGCCTCCGAGTATTGATCAAAGTAGCTGTATGTTCATTCTCTGGTCATCTTGTTAAGTTAGAAAATATATGGCTTGTTATTTGATTCAGTCTCTGATTTCTTTTTGTAACAGTCACCAAAAATGAGACTGCACCCAAGAAAGGCAAAGATCGATCGCTTTTCAAGTCAGATGTTGGCGAGCGCTCACACGTTACATTTCCATTGCACCTTCAGGTTGCAGAGGGACTGCAAAATGGTCTGACGTTTGGGAGTTTTGATTCTGATTTTGTGAAAGAGTTATCTTCTAACTATGGTGCTAGTGGCGGTGATGACTCAGATTTTAAGTCCTATCACGGGAGAGGGGATGATGAGGAAGATTCTTCCCCCATTGCCAATGGCATTCATGCGGTTGCTTCTGCTAGGTTAGTGACTTAGTTCAAACGACTTCAGTTTTGCATATGGAAACGTCTTTCCTTATGATATAGGATGTGTATTTTCTCCTACTGTTGGCTTGTCCTTTTAACTTCTAAATTTCATGTTTGTATCTCATTACCATAACTTCTTGTGCAGAGGAGCATCATCCTGTTTTGAAGATAAGGATCATGGTATTTCGAAGTCAGCACCTGGAGCTGAGCTAATGCAGCATTCAGGGCACCTTGTCTCACCTGGAGAGGATGAACTGAGAGAGGAAGATTTACAAAACACACAACCTCATCAAATTGCTTACGGTCAGGAAGCCCCATTCAGCGTGTTTGGTCTTGTTCCCTCCTTTTCAGCATTGGGCCAACCAGTAATCACAGAAGCAGCTGAGACTCAGGCACGTGTTAATCTTATCAAACAATACTAATATCTAGTTTTATTTTTTTGTCTAATACCTGTTTTCTCATATTGCAGCCTGGAAATTCTAATGCCTCAGCAGCTATGTCATTAGTATCGTATCCGCCAGGTCAGAGCTCCATAGCAGCAGTGTCTCAGCAGGCAACTCAACTTTTCGGGCAACAATACCCTCCCAGCTTCTTCCCTTACGGTCCCTATTACCCACCGTTTTATATGCCACCACCATACATTCACCAGTTCTTGGGCCCAAATGGAATTCCTCAGCAGTCTTATTTTCCCCCAGCAGCAGCACCTACCCATATAGCACCAGTAGGCGACAATGAGAACCCTCCTACAACAAACCCATCCCAACATACTTCTTCTACAGTTGCTACGCACATCCCATCTGCAGCCGCCTTAAACTCTATCCATAGTGAAGAAAGGACTTCACCAATGGTCAGTTTCCTTTCTGTTGTAGTTGTTTGAGTATATGTAACTAACATTGTGGTAATCATGATATTATTGTTTCAGACTGGAAATGCAGCTGCGTGGATTGGACAGGGACTTGGCAACCTGCAGTTGAGTACAATGTACAACCTAGCCCTGCAAGGTCAGCCACTTGGTTTCCCAGTCGTGCAGGCTGGTCACAGAGGGCTCATGGGAATACACCAACCATCGCAGCCCATGTCCGTTCCTTCAGCTACATATCAGACCTTAACGCCACTGCCACCGCCATTCACCATGTCGGCTATGGCTGAACCCATTAGGCACCCAAACATTGCCCAGCAGCAACCTCAAGCTGCCGTAACAAATAGGGTCAATAACAACTATTAGGCCAAGGGGGAAGCAGCTATGAAGATACACATCAAACGCGTAAAAGTCTGGATTTTTGGGTGTAAATAGGAAACATCATCCCCAGAGGCATTTAGGTTGGACAATTACAAAGAGGGAAGAAGATGTGCTTTCAAAGTAGCAAACCTTTTTGCCATATTTTTTTGTTGTGACAATAGATAAAAGAATGTTTGGGAAGATGATCCCATAAGGAATAGCTATGAGAAACTGATGATGCCTCTTTTGTTTGTATTCTCTTGCAAACATATATCAGCTATGACTTAGCTTTATCAGGTTTTCGTATTCTTTAGTATTCAGAAAAAAGAGATACTCTTCTCTATGAAACGAACCTGGAAGAACATTAACAGATGGTTCTCCAATAACCTCAAATACTCTGCACGTGTCTGTTTCTTTCAGTAACTTATAAACTACATTAATTTAGTTCTTTCTCAAATACTCACTCAACACTTGAATATCAGATATGAGTTAGCTGAATCAGTTTTCAGAAAGAAAAAAAAAAGATACTCTTCTCTATGAAACAAACAGTTCGAAAGTACAATAACAGAAGGCTATTGATAACCTCAAAAATACTCTACACAATGTATATTTCTTTCAGTGATGTATAAACCACATTAATTCAGTTGTTTCTCAAGACTTTCGTTCTCTTGCCTGATGGCATCGAGGTCTGCTTGCAATTTCTCCAGACTCAAGCCCCGACTTGTGATGGAACCCAGCTTCTTCTCATAGTCAACTGCTTCTCTTCTTAACCGATCAGTCACGAGGATCTTTTCAGAGATCTGCTCAAAAATTCCGTGGATACTCGTCACTAGCTTGTAGACCTGTCGTATGGCTGGATCCTTCTTCATTTCCCTGCCCCAAAAAATTAAACCATCATCATCACCATAGTATTAACAGGATAGACATGGTCTCTAAAGTTCATATACCTTGTAACCATCTCATCCACAACAGCATATGATCGGTGCAAACGTTCTCGGATGGAATTACTCTCTAACTGTAGCTCCCTAGTCTCCCCTGAGATCCTCTGAATATCACTGTCCAACTTACGGCTGTTTTTAGTTATTTCTTTAATCCCATGGATATATGACTTCCGTGGCGCTGCTTTGGGCTGCTTCTCAAGTTCAGTGTATAGGTTAAATCTTTCCTCTTCCCTGTCGGAAAAAAAGTCAAAACACATTAATATGATAACGAGAGTGATCGAGGTGGCAGGCAAAATCACAAAAGTTCCCCGCTTACCTCTTTTGAATATCTGACGAGAGAGACTGTAGATCAAGTTCAGTCTTTTTCAACTTATGGAACTTCTCTTTAGCCTCCACATGAAGTTGGTCCAAAAGACGTAGCTTTTTAGTTTCCAAAGTCAGCCTTACATGGTCCCTGAAAAAAGACATACATAACCATTGCTTTAAGCAATGCTACCCCCCTGATGTCTTTCTTATCTCTATTTTATGTAAGTGAATGAACGGATGCTTTCAACTTGAAAATAAACAGAATACTGTTCATACCACTGCTTTTTGAGATCCATGATATTGCGCCTTTTGAGCAATAGATGTTCATTAAGCTGTTGGAGATATAACCCACCAGGCTGTTTTTGATCCAATAACTTCTCCGCAGCCATGGTGAACAACTCCAACTCACTGTCAAGACTGCGTAGCTCTGAAGATCCAGATTCTAGTTCCTCCAAGAGTAAATTATGTTGATTCTGTAACTCAACAGCCTCAGTATTGGTCTACAAAGCATATACATATGATAAAGGTTAACCCTTCAACATTCATAAGACTGGGTTTAACAAAACTATTCCAAAGTAAAGAAGAAGAATAAGAAGTACCTGGGAGGGGTGTATAGAAGAATGTTCTTCATATCCAGATGAGTGTATCAATGAGGGTTCATCAGTAGCAACTGTAGAACCATTGTGCGAAACATTTTCGGCATGAGGAGTCATGGTAAGATCTTTGAGGACAGCTTCGACCTTCTGTAAATGCATATCAAAAGTCTCATCATCTGAAACATCTCTGAAAGTATCCAGCTTTGGCCTGCTACTAGCATGTATATCATCATCAACTTTGGCCGGAGAAGTTGTTATTATGTTTCCTTGCTCTTTCTGGGAAAGCCGCTCAAGCAAGAAAGTAACCAAGTTACGCGAGTCGTCTTGAGAGGGGTGAAGAAACTGCCGCAAGCAAGCAACACACAGACAATCTGTTTCAGAATATGATTTCACACAAAAAAATAAGAAAAGCCACACAGCAACAAGAGAAAGTAAGTAAGTAACAAAAGCACGTTCCACATATTAAAGTTGTTGCCTTTGGATCTGCCTAATTGATTCTAAAAGAGGGAGGAAGAGGAAACAGACCTTATAATAAGTAATGTCGCCGACGAAGCCAAGGTTCTTGACGGAGTGAGCTATATCGGTGCAGAAGATCATATACTGAGAATCTACTGCTATATTCTCCGAGGGGTCAATGAGATTGAGCAACTGAGCGCAGATCGACGTCAGAGCCTCCGATGTGAACTGAGACACGGATGAGAAATCTCCAGGGATCGAAACCCCAGATTCAATCAACCTCGACATCAGTACATCTCCTCCTGATTCCTCCATCCTTCTTCCCCGACGAACTAAACTAAGGAACGAAGAAAAGGACCAACTGTTTTGTCAACCAATCAATCCTCCCCTCTTGTACGACGCCGTTTTCCCGCACGAACTGAAGAGTGTGATAAAGATAACGCCGTTTTAAACCGTTTTTATTAATTGCTATAGAAATTATTTATACAAAAAATATCCATAGAAATATATGTATAAAGATTAATTTAAAAAAAAATAATCATATGTATGATATTAATTGTTTATTTTTAATTCTAATAACTTGGATAATAGCATTTAAGATCAAATATAAAAGGCATTTGAGATCAAACATATATATATATATATGGAGTTAAAATGATTTTATTTTTATTTACATTTTCTTTAAAATAATTTATGTGTATTTCATGACAGTTTTTATATTTTATTATTTTCAGAATAAATATTTTACTTTATAATTTGTTAATTTTAAAAATAAAAACCAAAAACTAAAAACCAAATCTAAAACAACCAATCATGATTTTTAAAATAATCAAAATCTACTGCAAAATCAAAAAAAAAACTAAAATTTAAAAGCTAAAACAAAAATTCAAAAACTAAAAACTAGAATCTAAAAACCAGAAAACAATCATCACCTTAATCTTCAGATGAAAAATAAAACGTTTTAATTTGCAATTTTTTTTTTTGCAAATTTTGTAGCAGTCTATGCTGTGAAAACTTGAACCAAATCGAATCCGAAAAAATAATATTAAATCTAAACTGAAATTTGATTAAATATCTGAACATGTTCAAAATTTTGGTATTTAGAGAACTGAAACCGAATCCGATCCAAACCAAAATATTTCGGATACCCGAATATATCCGAAATAGATTTATATACTTATATATATTAAGAATTTTAGATCTAATGTACATTAAAATATTCAAAATATAACATATACTTTTATGCTATCAAAAATACTTGAAAATATATACAAATAGTCAAAACTACTTGTATAAAATTATTAAAGTATACTTAAAACATCAAAAATAATTAAAAATATCTATTGATACTTTATTCAAATATTCAAATCAGATCAATTTATATATATATATATATATATATATATTAATTTAAAGTATTTTGAAATATATTTTTCAAATTTATATGTAATAATTTATTTTTTTATAGATTTTGAGAAACTTAAAGGATATAATGAATTTGAAATTTTTAAAAATAATTTAAATGGGTTATTTGAATCCGAACCGAACCAGCAAATATCTGAACCGAATCCGAACCAAAATTTATAGATATCCGAATATGGCTAAAATCTTTGAATCTAAAAATCCGAAACCCTAATCGATCCGAACCCGAGGATATCCGAACGCTAGCTGTGTGATATGGTGGCAAAGCACATGTTGTATCTACCCAACATTCTTCTTCGTCTATGAACTTCGTCTATTTCATGGCTTGTTTCATTTCAGGAGAACAAGCCCTTGCTTCTTCTGCGCACCACAATACTATTCATGCCCATTAGAAGCCAGGTAAGAGGACAATCCCTATATATAGTTCTTACAATAGCACTATATAGTTAAGGTTTAGTATTGTCTTTTAGATTAGGCTTTGTTATGTGTGTTTATAGCATAAAGAGATATGGTATGTAATTTGCTTCTTTGGTGTTTAATTGTGTTGTTATTTCTCGCGGGAGGCCATGTACTTAACTAGAGTGTTTTTAAGTAGCTTGAGATGTCGTAATTACTACATATTGATAACTGATTCATTGATTTATTGTATATTATATAGATATGTAGCTTATATCAAAGTATCTGCAATATAATTAGTTGGAGTACTTAATATTTTTGATGCACTAAGTACGGGTTTAGGCTCAGGAGAGCAGCTTTACGAATATGAAAGCAATAGGGGGAGGATATATGCAGAGCTGGTCATCGTTCGAGACAGTACTCTGAAATTGCATTGGCATTTGGATTCGTCTTCTTCTTCTTCTTGCAATGCCATATTGCTTACGTACCATGCGTGTCCGAATCAATATCTGTCCAGTTTAATACAAACAAATCATTACAATCAAATTTTTTTCAGCTATAATAAATTAAATCGTGTTGTAGTGAATTCGTATTTAACAATTAGAAAAGCCCGTCGAGCATAATTGCGTGCACACAAAAAATAATACCTGTGCATGTGTTTATATATAGAGTTACATGTTGACTAAGTAACCACTTGAATGAAATATAAACCCTTGGATGAGTTTTAAATATAATAAAAAGCATATACTGTAGAAATGAATATTATCTTCTTCTTCTCTTTTTGCGTATGCCATATGTTAGGTCCAAATTTAGAAGAGAAAAAATGAATATAGGAATATGTTCTGAGAGTATCTAAATATTTTTTTTTGTGCAACTGAGAGTATCTAAATAAAATAATTGATAGTATTAGTTAAAAAACTAAAGCAGGGAAACGACAGAAATAATAGAACAAAAAATAAAAAGGTAAGGGAAGGGGATGATAGTAGACGATGCATGTGTCATATGGGTTGGATTGGGTCTCTTATTAATTTTTATGAATGAATGTGGAGAGAACTAACACATGATTGACGGTGATGGTGGACACTTATGTTTTCTTTGAATCTCAGATTTGCTTTATTGTTCATAAAATAATATTTGTTATTCACTTGGTGAAGGCATTGTATTGTATGGGTGCACGCATCCTATTCTATCTTTTCTTTTGTTGCACTAATCTCAAGCCAATTATATTAATTATAGCATCGTGTTAAAATACACAGTGTTAGTTGATTTTTCTTTTCTGAGTAGTGCGTATGTAATGGACATCAGCAAATAAAATTTGAAAGAATTAGATTCACACGCACAATATTCTCCCTCGTTTCAGAGCTGTTTTCCTAATTTAATCATTCTGAAATACAGTAACAAGGCATATAGTAAATTAATCAAAGAATTTGTATTAAAATCGATCAATTGATCTAGAATATTAATGGTGTGAATGCCTTTTTTCTTGCATGCATGTGCTAAAATGTCATTAAATAACGTCGATTTGAAAGAATATTTACTGCGGGAATCATCAAATACTGAAGAAAAGGCAAAGAAAAATAAAAAAAGTAAAGTTTTGATAGGGAAAATAAAGTGAAACTGCCAAATTTAGATTCTGAGCTTGACTTTTGAGTGGAGAAATTTTCCAAAAGAAACGAGTTTGAAATGTCAGAAAATGGAAAAAGAACGAAATTGGAATATTTTATTTGAATAAAAAAATGCAAGACCTGTTGTTAATCACATCTATTTATTACAAGGACAGAAGTGAAGATGATAATTGTCTAAAACTCACTGAGGGAGAAGAAGGCTTTAAGAAAAGAGAGGACCTAAAAAGCTCTCTCTCTCTCTCTCTCTCTACAAAAGTTTTTATCTTCCCGTACATTTTAAAAAAGAAAATAAATAAAAGTGAACTTTATTTCTTGATCTCTCACTTCATTCCTTGAGAGGAAGAACTATTGTGCTCAAAGATCAGAGCTGCGAGGTCTCTCTAGAGAAAGAGAGAGAATGGGGATGGCTAGTGAGGAAGCAGTCAAGCAATTACGTACTTTGATGGAAGATGGTGCGTGTGTGTCTGCTTTCGTTTTTCTTCTTGCTTTTGAGCTCTGCTTCTTTGTTCCAAGACCACCGACTAATTCACAAAATCTTTCTTTTTTTTCCTTGTGTGTGTGTGGTAATTGACAGTTGAAGATGAATCACTGAGACAGTCGTATCGGGTTAGTCAGTTGGAACCAATCTGGTGTCGTGTGTATTTGATCTGGATCTATTAAATTTTGAATCTTGCCTCTAAAAGTTGTTTGCATTTGGTTAAATTAAAATGATCCAAATTTTGTTTGTTGGATCTGTGGAGTTAGAAAATCACTATTGGCTTGCCCAGATTTTTTCAGCTAGGTGTATCAAATGGGAACTTGGATCTTTCTATGTGTATCTTGTAAAGCCTAGCTTCAGAATAATAATGCTATGTTATGTTATGTATGTTATGCAGAACATTCATCAAGGGTATCCCACGGAGACTTTGTTGCGCTTCCTTAAAGCCAGAGATTTTAATGTCCACAAAGCTCACAAAATGGTTTTAAACTACTCTCGTTTCTTCTTCTTCTTTATATCAGCCTTTCTCTCTTGGGGGGCTTAAACTAATGATTTGCAAGTTTGTTACAGTTGCTTGACTGTTTAGAGTGGAGGACTCAAAACGAGATTGACAACATACTCACCGTGAGTTTACAGCTTTTGTTTCTATTTCTGTGCACTAAACCCTTTCATCTCATCCTGTTATTCTTTTTTTTTTCTTTTCAGAAACCAATCGTTCCTGTTGAGCTGTACAGAGGAATCAGAGACTCTCAGCTTGTCGGTCTCTCTGGTTATTCTAAGGAGGTAAACTTACTACTTCTACTTTTTTGTTCTTTGACTTTTGATAAGCATCAAAGCACACATGTTTGGCCCAACTAATTCATCTAAAAACTTGTAGGGTCTCCCTGTCATTGCCATTGGTGTCGGGCTTAGCACATATGACAAAGCCTCCGTAAGCATCTCATCTCTCTATATTCCTCTTCCAGCTCAGAAGAAGACTTGATACGAAGTTAGAAACTCTTGACCATAACTTTCTTCTGATCCTTCATTCAGGTTCACTACTATGTACAGTCTCACATTCAAATGAATGAGTACCGGGATCGTGTCGTTTTGGTCAGTCCATAACTCCATTTGCCTTCTCCTTCTTTACTTTCTCATACTTGTTTTTTTTTTTTCATTCCACAATCTTAATTATGTCATTTACTTTTCTGCAGCCATCTGCTACGAAGAAGCAGGGACGACCAATCTCCACTTGTTTGAAAATTTTGGATATGTCTGGTTTAAAGCTTTCAGCTTTAAGCCAAATTAAGGTAATGAACTCTAATCTCTTGTTGGTGTCTTTTCTACTAACTACAGTTTACTTATGGTTTTTTCTACTAATTACATTGTACTTGTTGCGTTTTTCTCATCACATGACACATATGGGTGCTGTTTTCATTTTTGTTTGGTGCAGTTAATGACTACTATAACCACAATAGACGATTTAAACTATCCAGAGAAGACAGAGACATATTATATAGTCAATGTCCCCTACATATTTTCTGCTTGCTGGAAAACTATTAAGCCTCTGTTGCAAGAGAGGACAAAGAAGAAGATTCAAGTTCTCAAAGGCTGCGGTAAAGATGAGCTGCTTAAGGTAAACAAACACTTCCATTCAATTCAATTGCCCTCTATTGTGCAACAATACTGAAAAGAGTTTTTTTTTTGGAAACACAATGCAGGTAATGGACTATGAGTCACTGCCACATTTCTGCAGAAGAGAAGGGTCCGGATCTGGATCTGGTAGGCATATCTCAAGTGGAACAGTAGACAACTGTTTCTCTTTGGATCACTCTTTCCACCAAGAGCTTTACAGTTATGTGAAGCAACAGGCTCTTGTTAAAGGGCCGTCGAGTGCACCGGTCAGACATGGTTCGGTCCACGTTAGGTTCCCTGAGCCAGCCACGGAAGGCACCAAGATATTCGATACCTTAGAATCCGAGTTCCAGAAGCTTGGATGTGACCAGAAGGTCTGATTTCTCTCTAATAAAAAGATGAACAAAGAACCAGAGTTTTCTCTGGTTGTTGTAAGTTTCTGGAACTCGAGAACTGTATTACTAGACTTGCTCGCATCAGGCAGATCCAACAAAAAGAAAAAACGCAATATCCTCTGTATGGGTCTTATGAGTTATGATCTACTATCTACATATATACAACTCATTTCTACGTTCATTTGCAAATAGATAAGCAGTATGTACCTTTCTTGAAGTCTGTTTAGTTGCAGTTTTCTCTTTGATATCACCATTTTTTCCAGCAGCAGCATTGAGTCTAATACACGTTAATGGTGATTCTTCATTGGTCATAATATTTAAGTTCTATTTGTTGGCCAACAGATATAACAGTAGTCCTAAAATAACTTTTAAAGTTAATATTTTTTTTTGGCACAAATATAAGTCAACATTTATAAAATGAAATTTATATATTGGATATCTTTTTAATAACTATAACACTAATAATAAAACTTTAAATAAGAAACAACTCAAACCAAAATATATAAGATTTTCATTTTCTCACAGGAAAATTTATATTATTTCATTTATATTCTAAAATAATTAGTCAACATATCATTAATCAAGTATTTAGTTATTAAATGATTATGAAGAACTTTAGTAATTACTTACGATCAATTTTCGTAGCCATTTATACAGTCTTAAATGGATTGTATTTTATAATTTCTAGCAAAAATTTTGTTAGTGAAATGTTAAATTAATTTTTTACTCTCAAATGAAAAGAGTTATCAATTGATGGATTCTTCATGATTCTTTATGTTAAGATCCAAAATGTCTCTACAAGATTAGAATTATGAAGAATCAAAAAATATATTAATATTTTACAAACATAATTTAAAATTTTGAAAATAAAATTATGAAGCATAACCCAATTATGATTATATGAATAGTTACAAAAAGTGACATGATTATCGTAAATGATTATTAAAGTTCCTATAGTTATTTAAAAAAAAAAATTATTTCAAAAAAATAATTAAAATTAGATGTTTTAATTTATTTAATATTTATATTTATAAAGTGTATTGTTACTAAATAAATTATTTTAAAATTTACAATCCAATTTTTTTTTAAAAAACATTGATTTATATTTGTACCCAAAAAATCATTAATTTTAAAAGCCATTTTAAGCCAATAATTAGTCAATTATAACCCTTGACTAACGATAGGACTAAAATGATAGTCCACAAAATTTTATGATTAAGATATCTTGTCAACAAAAATAGGATGTTTTTTTTGGTTTACCAAAAAAATATTTTATTTCAACCAAATTTAAAAATTAATGACATGTCTGAGAAAACATTAGATCCAGCTTTTTATTCTTAACTGATCATTTCATTATTCTTTTTTTTTCTTTCTAATGTATGCAAAATAGATGCTATTGAAAGAGTTTGGAAAAATTGCAGAGAAACAGAATCAAAGTATTAGCAAGAACAAACCTCTCCACGGCTTCCTCTTCTTCCCCATCTTTTTCAAAGTGGAGAGAGATCCTATTCTATTCCTTACCATCCTGTCGATGTTACTCTATTTCATTTACATTCTAATCTTTGATCCTCAGAAAGATAGTTGCTGTTACCATCTTGTCTGAAATGGAAACATAGTTGCTGACGATCCCAATGACGTCAGTGAGGACCTGTACAGAGCAATCAGAGTCTAACATAGTTGCTGATACATAGTTTTGCTAACGATCACAATGATGTCAGTGAAGACCTCGGGATTCCCGTTACTTTTTGACAAAGTCCAAAAGCTCTCAACTAATCTCTATCTCTATAAAAGTATCTCTAACACTAAAGCCTAAGAGAAGAGAGACACACTTACACTTCTCTTATCTTCCCCACTTGGCGCCGCTGAAGAATATGACAAAAGAACACGACCGGTTTATTCCGGTTCACGATCAGGAACCGCTTTTTGAGACCAGGAAGAGAACCGGAGGAGTGATTGCGTTCCGGGTTTTCGCGGCCTCTGTTTTCGGCTGTATCTGTTGGATTTGGTTCTACAGAGCGACCGAAACTGATGAAAACCAAACCGGTTTGGTTCGATTCGTCCGTTTGGTTATGTTCATTTTGGAGATTTGGTTCGGTTTGTATTGGTTAATCGTACAATCTCTCAGGTGGAATCCGGTTTGGCGGTTCACCTTCGCCGATAGACTCTCCCGGAGGTACGGCGACGATCTCCCGAAGCTCGACGCTTTCGTATGCACGGCGGATCCGGTGATAGAGCCGCCGTTGATGGTGGTCAATACAGTCCTATCAGTGATGGCTCTTGATTACCCGCCGGAGAAACTCGCCGTGTATCTCTCGGACGACGGTGGATCTCAGCTCACGTTCTACGCTCTCGCTGAAGCAGCCGAGTTTGCTAAAACTTGGGTTCCGTTCTGTAAGAAGTACGACGTGGAGCCGAGATCGCCAGCTGCTTACTTGTCTAGCAAGGCAAAGGGTCTTGTCTCTGCTGCGGCAGAGGAGGTGGCTGATTTGTATCGAGAAATGGCGGAGAGGATTGAAACGGCCACGAAGCTGCGGCGAGTACCCGAGGAGGCAAGGTTGAAGTACGGTGAGGGGTTATCGCAGTGGGATTCTGAGGCAACTCAAAGAAACCATGGAACCATTCTTCAAGTAAGTAAAACGGTTTTTTTTTCTAGTTATGTTCTGTAAATATACAAAACAGAGTTTTGAGGTTTTTTATTGGTTTCATGATGATCAGATTTTGGTAGACGGAAGAAAAGAGAGCTCAGTATCAATACCAACGCTCGTTTACCTGTCGAGAGAGAAGAGACCTGAGCATCATCATCACTTCAAGGCTGGAGCCATGAACGCTTTGGTAATGGTTTTACTTGTTCCACAAGGCATATTTGATCTCTCCAATATCGACACTGCTTTGATTCGTTTTATTTCTCTGGCAGTTAAGGGTGTCTTCGAAGATCACCAGTGGGAGATTCATACTTAACTTGGACTGTGATATGTATGTAAACAACTCAAAGTCAGCACGCGAAGCACTCTGCATCCTACTTGATGAGAAAGAGATTGCTTTCGTGCAGTTCCCACAGTGTTTTGAGAACCTTACCAAGAATGATTTGTATGGGAGCATGATGCGAGTAATTGCGCATGTAAGGCTCTGGAATTTTTCATATATTCATTTGATTCTACTTTGAACTAACCTTTTGTGTGTGTTTGGCATGTTAAAAAAAATAAAAAAAAATAAATAAAGGTGGAGTTTAATGGATTGGATGGAAAGGGCGGACCTTTTTACATTGGGACTGGCTGCTTTCATAGAAGAGATGTCATCTGTGGGAAAAAGTATGGAGATGATGATGAAGAAGAATCTGAGGAGGTTCAAGATATTTTAGAGCCTGAGATGATCAAGGGTCTCGTTAGCTGCACTTATGAAGAAAACTCTCAATGGGGAAAGGAGGTGAGAGGCAATGATTACTAATAATAGTATTCTACTTAAATGGACTGTTTCTTGCACCGCAAGTAAAAACAGAGTTTTTGTTTGTTTCAATGGGCAGATGGGTGTGAAGTACGGTTGCCCTGTAGAAGATATAATTACCGGTTTATCGATTCAGTGCCGGGGATGGAAATCAGCGTACCTGACACCTAAAAAGGAAGCTTTTCTTGGAGTAGCGCCGACCAATTTGCATCAAATGCTAGTGCCGCAGAGGAGATGGTCAGAGGGAAACTTCCAAATTCAACTTTCAGAGTATAGTCCGGTTTGGTTTGGTCAAGGAAAGATCGGTTTAGGATTAATAGTTGGTTACTGTTGCTATGGCCTCTGGGCTCCAAGCTCAGTACCTCTACTTGTTTACTCTGTTTTGACTTCTCTCTGTTTATTCAAAGGCATTCCTCTGTTTCCAAAGGTAAGAATTAAGATAATAGCATTCCTCTGTTTTTTTTTTTGTTTTTGTTTTGGTAGAGACTAGAAATCTTGTCCGCTGTTTGCAGGTCTCGAGCTGGTGGTTTATCCCGTTTGGATACGTGACTGTCGCAGCAAATGCTTATAGCCTAGCCGAGTTCTTGTGGTGCGGAGGAACGATACGTGGGTGGTGGAACGAGCAAAGGATGTGGCTTTACAGAAGAACAAGCTCGTTTCTTTTCGGTTTCATGGACACGATTCTTAAGAAATTTGGGGTTTCTGAGTCTGCGTTTGCCATCACAGCGAAAGTAGCAGAAGAAGAAGCTGCAGAGAGGTACGAGAAAGAAGTAATGGAACTCGGGGTGGAGTCTCCCATGTTTCTCATCCTCGGAACACTCGGGATGCTCAATCTCTTTTGCTTCGCAGCAGCGATTATGAGACTACTGGTAATGACTTGTAGAGAGACAGGAGGAGATGTACCGACAATGGGTTTGCAGTTTGGGATAACAGGAGTACTTGTGGCACTAAACTTGCCTTTATACCAAGGCATGCTGTTGAGGAAAGATAAAGGGAAGATGCCACTGAGCGTGACAGTTAAATCAGTTGTCTCAGCTTGGTCTGCGTGCACTTGTATTGCGTTTCTGTAAAGGGAAAATGAGAGTCAGATGTATTCAAAATAATTGCCAGCAGTATGTAACAACATTACATTTAGAACTCTTTCTCTATGCACTCATTTGCAGATTCTTTCTCTGTCTGTTACTTCATATATCTTTGCTATTTTCTAAGACAAATATGCTTTCATCATGTCTTCAATGTTCTTCAGTTTCACAATTGTTGATTTGATTCACAGCCTACCTAAAGATTAGATAAGAAAAATTAAGGAACAATGATTCACCATAACCAATCATAATTTACTACAATCAATTGTTAATACAAAATCTGACATTTAAAAATAATATTTTACTTAAATTTTATATAATTTTACCTATACTTTATTAATTTTACTTTTATTTTTATATAATTTTATGAAAATTTATATGTAAACATAATTTATATTTAATTAATAATATTATTATTATTTGTAAAACTGTTAAATTTGTTTATATAATTTTTATTAATAAATATGTTATATGGATAATGAGAAACAACTAAACAAATGAAAGAAGCATGTGAACATCATCATTGGTGAAAACACCTTATATGTTCTCCAAAATATAAAAATAATAACAACAAATTAGAAATTAATCATAACATGAGCTTGTTCTCACTCTTTTATTTCATTCTTATTATTTTCTATTTCTTTTTATTTTGAGAGTACTATCAAACCTCTCCAATGCAGATACTCTTATTAGTTGCACTGGTCTTTGAGATTATAGGATTTTGTAAGTGGCTAATAATTCTCAATAAGCAATAATTATCTTAAAAACTCTATATATTTATAAATACTAATTAAAAAATTTCAGAAATTTGCCTGCTTAATATGAATGTTTTAATTAATGGCTGACCCGGCTTGCAACAACAAGAAAAAGAAGAGGTAATGGGAGTTTGGAGTCTTCTATGTTTCTGATCGGAACACATCAAACTCTCAGGTTTACAGACAAACATGAGTATTTGTGTCACTAAACTGGCCTTAATGTTGTTGAGTAAAGATGCCAATGAACGTTGTGACCCTCTGATCATTTGTCTTATTAGCTTTTTCTGCTACCACTTGTATCTTGTTTTTGTTTTTGTAATGAAAAGATAAAAGAGCTATTCTGAAAGCATTTCTTCTTCTATAATTTCAAAATTTTCTGCTTTACAAAATCCAAAAGATTCTTCTAATGCTAAAATACCATATGGACAGATAAAAAGAAAAAAAAAACACTCGAGTTTTCTATTCATTCTACAGTCTTTTTTATCAAAAGCTCCTCGTCGTCTCCCATAATATTATCCTGCCTGAAAATTTTCGAAGATCTGCAACGGAACCAATAAAAACTTGAGGCATGTTTATATGCTCCAAAACTAGCACTTTATGGTAGCAAAATTTTTATTACTTACATATATACAGAGAAGAGCCGAAAGAATGAAGATTTGGTCAAGCAAACCCGAAACCTTCACTGGCTTCGTGAATGGCAAGTAGCAGACGTTCCCTAAGTTCTTCCTTAGATGGATACTCTGGAAGGTCTAGTTGGTTAAAACTGCAACAAAAACAACCCAATAAGAATTAATTAAGCAGACAAATTCAATATGAGTAAAGTTTGGTAATATGATTTCGAACGAACCATGTATGAGCTGATGGCAGCCGCTCCGGACCTCCATATGCTTTGTGGATTTGTAATCTTTGAGGTCCAGAAATACCTTGCAGTGCCTTGAAACCTTCTAAAGGAACCTGAAGAATAAGAAGAAAGGCAAGCAGGATATCGAGATCATCAACAACGACCACAAAGAAACCATGTATGGATGATGTAATGATTTCCAGACAGAAGCTACTGATTACCTTGGATGTTCCGGTGACAAATTGAAGAAATCTAGCCATGTCTTCCTTGCTAAAATCTTTAACGACCTCCCAGAACCAATGAATCACAGGGGATCCAGCCGTGTAGCTGGAATACTCGGTATTGGATTTAAGATCATCGACTGCAAGAAAAAAAAACGAAATATAACTTATAAATAATTAAACGCATAACCAAATACACTCATACAATACTGAACTAACTTACAGTCAATCTCAGGTAATCCGCTGATTAGGAGCTCGAGCTCTTTATCATTAAAAATGGATATGAGCTCACGAGGTATCAACTCATTAAAGCCTTCAAGGAAGGCGTTGATTTGAGGCCGAATGGCATTGGTAAGTATGTGTCCGGCCACAAGGTCAACATATTCATGTTTTGTTTCCTCTGTTACCCGTATGTTTCTTCCTCCAGGTTTAAGCTCATAGTCCGTCACCTTTTTCAGTTAAAAAATAAAAATACAATGATTAATTCGAACACCCTTTGAATGAACAGAACAGCAAAAACATCTATCATCACACACCTCGGTCTTTTCGTAAAGAATGTGTTTTTCCTCATCTGCGTCCATACTAAATGTGAGGTCGAGTATGTCGCTCACATCATTCTGAATGAACATAAAAGAAGGGATAGAAGGAAGATATTAACTTTAAACTTTTGAAATATCAATAAATCAAAGGTTAATTAAAGAGTACGTCTACAAACCTCTAACAGCCACTTCAAATTCTTGTAGTAATCAGGATCCACTGCCTCAATGTCATGATAGGTTACCTTCACACCAAGTATGTGTTTATAGAAGGAGCGCGTAAAATAAACATCCAAAAGCTGCCCATCAAACAACGCCTTAGCCACCTGCAGTAACATCACAAACACATTAATCAGATACATCCAAAAGAACAATCCAACATTTTGGATTAATTGCAATGACAATGTCTTCATATTACCATGCGACCAACAAATTTGAAGTATGACAGATGCTCATTTTGGTAAACAGAGTTGGGATTCGGCTGGAAGGTGGCATCATTTCCAACGGTAGTGAAAAGCAACGCTCCTTTGTCAAATATAACTCTTGACAGTAACTGATACCATTCTCTTGTAAGACCCCCAGCATCAACACCTTCCTCACCTCGAAACTTCACGCTCAGACGTCCTCTCAGATCCTGTAGGGAGCGCATACGTAACTGGTTGTATGAATCTTCCAACATATAAGCTCGGCGGACACTGATACGCAATGAACCAGAAATGTGTTGTTCATGCTGGTGCTTTATCCTTGACCTGAAGTAAACTTTCTTGTTGTCAAAATCAATAAGCCTTGGTGCCTTGAGCATCAGGGAAAGGGACTTCTTCAGTAAACTTGGGTTTTGCCTAACAAATGAATTCAAAAGTCGCTTATGCTTCTCCGCAAACTTTGCAAATGTAACGGAGCCATCAATTTTCTTCTGAGAATCTACACTGGTCTTAGATGATAAACTAAGAGCAGACTCCTTTACTTCTCCAGCTGTCACAGTCGCCTGATCCTGATGTAGTACTGACGGAGTTTGAACTTTCTCACACAAAACAAAGAAAGCCTCAATAAGAGGTAGGAACCTCTGAGTTCCCGGAGAAATAGGGGACGGAGGAGTGACCCCTAGGGCATGATCACCGGGGTTTACACTGGACACGGTTGTTGTAGCTGAATTATGATTCAGCTGCACCTCAGTCATGCTGATACACTGGCTAAGTCCCTGCCAGAGGGGCTCTAGTGCCATGTTTAGTCTCTGCATGATGTTTTGTTCCTCCTGTTCTGTTTCCTTTTCGGTTCCAGGATTGCTATCATCAATAAGTGAGGTAAGAACCTTTAGAACACGGAGAACTGAAGCACCTGCCATGGAACCTGTACTGTGACTCATCTTCTCTGTATTGCTCAGTGATGCCAGCTCGCGGACAGTTGAGGCACTCAACCCACTTGCCAACTGTAAGAGTTCTTTGGCGAAAAACCTCCGATGAGCCACATCTACGGCAGCCAGCTTTTTTAGTACCTCTCCTGCTAAAAGGTAAATTTTATCCGATAACCTATGAAGGTATGAAAAAAATGAATCAGTCTAAGGAATTCAGGGATAAGAAAAGAAATCTCAAGAAAGCAATAAATAAAAGAGGAAGGGTGGTGTCTCTTACCCTTCATATCCAAGAAGTAGGCAAATATTGCAAAGATCGGACTGTGGCAACTGCAAGAATATATTATATATATCAGCACAATTCTTTCTTCTTGCAACAGATTGCTTATCAGCTTCATCCACTTGCTCAGATTTAGCATCTTTTCGTGTTTCACTTGAAGCTTCTTCACCAACCGGTTTCTCTTCTGATTTCTCAGGTAAACTTGATAATGGAGACCAACCCTCAAGTCGGGATGCTGCGGTGTAGACAACTACTTGCAGTAAACCCATGACCTGAAACATACAGAACACAGATCTTGTAAATAGACAGTACAGATAATATGAGAGAGAAACTATCTAGACACTATAGCGAGAAGATTTCTATTATTCAGAAAGACATGCTAAACGTACCAGCGCTAGATGGGATGTACTTTGCAAAAGCTGAGGCCGATTAAGCAGCTTTAGGAAGACAATGAGAGGTATCTCCAGATTCCGGGAGTCTGTCACATGAGTAACAGTCTCCTTACCCTTGCCTTCACATACAGAGGGTTTTGGCTTTGACAACTGGGACACAAGTTTGGCTTGATGAGGATAACTAAGCTGACACGCCGGAGTTGGCGACAAATCAAAGTAGAACAACATGTCAGCAACAGCCGAATGATTCGTAGCCAAATACGTCAAAACCTCTAGCACCCGACGGAACACTAACGGAGGAAGACCTGTGTAAAGAACAAAATAAGTCAGACGGTTCTCTGGAAGCTGGCGAAAATATTAAACATAAACATTCGATAAGAGGTACCATTCAACAGCTGGGACCGTCCATAAACAACATTTGATCGACAGCCATAGAGTCTTTGCGGATTACTTATTGCCAACTCGCTCGGTGATGTTTCCATCTCTGGCCTAATCAACTCAAACAGAAGTTGAACCAAGTTGGCTCTTGTAACACGGTGGGCGCACAGATTTAAGAGAAGCCTCTGCAGAAGGCCTTTCCCCAACGGCTGATATATTAAGATAAACAAAATTGTGAGAAGCGGTGAACAAATATTTATGATGGTTCCATGAAAATAGTCAATTGGACGTTGGGATATGTTTCTTTGTTAGAAAGGGTTAGAAAAAATAAACAGGAATGCATCTTACTTGTGCAAGTCGTAGTAGCCTAATTAGTGATTTCAAGGCCTGGGCATCCACAAGAGGGTCTCCTTCCATCTCTTTTACTTTCAAGCCAGATGCAGTAGATGAAACATCCCTCTGACCAATAGTGACTCCGACATCCCTGTTCATCCCACTCAGTCGATTGTAACCCAAACCATTCCTTCGATTACTATGACCACGAGCCTGATAGTGACTCATTGCTCGGTCCCTGAGCATCTGCGCTTCTGCAATTAAAGGTGAAGGCAACGCTGCCAAAACTGCTTCTGAAGAAGTTAAGAGAACCTGCAAGCAAAGATACAAACCTCTTCACGTCAAACCAGTTCCAATCTCAAACCCAAATTACCTAATTCACATAAAGGTAGAGATACAAACCTCTTCACGTAAATGGGGAGGTAAGGTAGCAATAATTGAAGCATTATCCATGTCAACTGGCTGTCCTTGTGACTGTTGTACCATCCTTTGTACCCTTTGTTGAGCAAGAACTTCTGTTTGGATATCTGGGGGAAGCGCTGCCAAAAATTCAGGATCTATGTCCTCTACCGAAGGTGGTTCATAAGTTGGGGGATGAACGGACTGAGCTTGCTGAGAAGCAAGGACTTCTGCACGTAGTTCTTCAGGGAGCGCCTCTAAAAATGTAGGATCTATGGAATTCGCTTCGGGTGCCCTGCCGTCCAACCCCAAGCTACCTTCAGCAACTTCCTCTTCATTCCTCGCATCTTGGGTAGCTTCCATCGATGAGAGCGCATTGTTATCACGGGCTAATAGTGAAGGTTCCACACTCTGATTTCCCTCTGCACCATCACTACTCATATCTACATCCCCACTTGGTTGACAATTGGAAATGGGATCATCTACTCCAATTGGTGTCCCCGTACCAGAGACATTTTGATTACTGGACGTATCGGGTAGGCCCTGGGCAGTTGAGACGAGATCCACAGCTACGACATCTGCTTGCTCAATAGGTACTCCATCATCTTCCTCAACTTCCATTCCGTCAATCTCATTTGGGGTACTGTTCATCGGAAGAGGCTGCAGAAGTTCAGGTGAAGTTAGATTAGCACGAGCTTGAGAGAAAGTTCCAGCCGTTACATCAGGTGGGTTATTAACATTGTCATTATTATTCAACATTGCATGCACTTCACTTTGTTGACCACCGTCATTACCATCCCCCAAAACGCTTTCGCTTCCAACAGATGGATGCACCTCCGGATCCTGCTGCTCTTGGACTTCCGTGCTATTAGTTTCCCTTTCGACAACAGTATCTGCTGGAACAGAAGCACGAAGGTTAGAAATAAAATGTTCTTCTATCAGTTGGGCAATCGACGCAGACTGGCTACTTGGTTGAGGATGACCTATATCAGTCCACCGACTATTACCAACCCCTCTTCTTGGTGATGAATCCATATCCACCACAGAATAATCAGTCAAAGGAGGAGTATCAAACATGTAAAACTGTGATACATCATTGCTGCCAGCACTTGCTGAATCTGAGGCCGTATTGCCAGTTTGCAAATGTCTCGAGAAGAGCAGATGCTGAAAGCCATGTACTTCGGAAAGGAAAGAATTTCTGTCTGTTTGACGTCTACGCTCAACACCCAAGGGTCTCTGCAGAGTAACCAGATCGCCTACATTAACTCCTTCAAACGTCTCAGTCGTAAAACCATCAATAAATCCATTTCCACCACCAGCTCGCCCAAGAATCTGAAAATGATCCAGCCCATCATCCTCATCTTCTTCAATCATGTCATCATTATATTCATCTCCGAGGCCAGTATCTTCAGGGTCTTCGACATCAATTCCAGAAAGAGACATAACAGCCGCAGCTCCGTCTTCCACTAAATCTGCATCCTCATCATCCTCCAGTTCGGGTCCGATGTCATCAAATCCTTCCTCATCATCCTCTTCGTCTCCCATGTCAGCATCTCCATCATCTCCGGCCCTATTTTCAACATGAAAACTCATTTCAATTTGATCACCTTCAATCTCTTCTCCCATGAAATCCATCTGAATAGGTTCAGGCAGTATTCTCTCCTCGCCTTCTATCCTCATCTCGTGAGGCATAGCCTGGGATTGACTCGAACCCCTTCCACCTTCGCTTTGAGAGAAAATTTGAGGCTGCTCCTGCCCATTCTCTGCGGCATCAGTTACTTGTTGTAGACTGCTACTGTTTCCGTTTGGCTCATCAACTTCAGCTTCAATTGAAGTTCCACGACTGTCATGTCTTTCATTAGAATCTGTGCCCTTTGTCTCGTTTGGCCCTTCTGATTTTAACTGCTCAGCAGTATTTGCAGCCCTCGTCAGTGTCTCAAGAGACTTGAGGATAAGAGTGACAAGCTTTGGAGCATCAGGGTGGTCGAGATCAATTACGTGTAGAATGCTGGTCAGACACTTAATAATTCCCCCATCTATCATGCTCTTTGCAACGTCAAGTGAGCAACCACAACCAGGTAAGTTGCTGGAAGATGAATTCTTTGTTAATATCGAATAAACCAGGCCAGCAAAAGCAAGAACTCTTTTATCAGGTAACAGAACACCTTTACTAGAAGAACTCTTTCCCAAGGAAGCCAACGCTGATAAAACCCTCAAAAGCTCACTGATTATTCTTCTACGTCCTTCACTAGAACGGCTGCAAAAAACGACCAGAAACCAGGAAGCCTTTTCAGATAACTTCTCCTTCCAAACTTCAGATCCAACAAAATTTTCGAGAGATATAGGAAGTAATCGATGAATGACATGGTAAATTAACCCTCCATTGCAAGGTGAATTATCAGGTAGAGTGGATCCCCGAAGGTGAGATATTTCTGTATCCCGCCTCAGTATGACACTGGTACCATGCAAGTACATGATAACAATATCACTCAACAATTTCAAAACAAATGTTGCCCTAGCCAATTCTTCAGATTCTTCAGATCCAAATTCTGCTTCCTCCCGATCACCAACTTTTGACTTACCCTTCACTATAGCTGTCGGCTCATCAACTTCCATTGCAACTAAATTGGTCTCATCAACTTCCTGCCTCTTCACCCTAGGAAAACTTAAGACAATATCAATAAGCTGATCGATAGCTTGGATGAAGTGAGCGGGGACTCTTCTGTGACTTTTCGAGCATTTCCCTGACCCATCATGAAGCTTATTTTTGGATATTCGAAGGGGTTCATTCAGAGACAATCCCTGCTCACTGCTGGAAACTTTAGGTTCTTTCTCCTTCGACGGAATCACAAAGTCCCTACCTCCTGATGACTCCAGCTGACAGGTAAAAGCCACGGCTTTCATGAAAACCACAGGATCTCTCGAAATTACAGGTGCCATTGTTGTCAGAAATGTCCGAGGTAATACCCTACCTACTTGTCCCTTTCCACTCAAGGTCTGTCGTATTTCTGATTCCATAGCAATTTGGAGAGTCTGTGGATCTTCAACCAGATGACGTACAATAACAGACACAACAGTATCATACCCAGGGAAAAAACATTTTTTGGGAAGATTAAAAAGTGATGATAAGCCTCCATTTTCCAGAAACTGGATAGCTAAAGCATGAGTTTTAGTTAGACGCGCACATAACTGAAGAACAGCCTGCATGATCATTTCTGGAACACACTGCTTTATGAGGCCACAGGCGATTAGTAGAGCTTTTTGACCCTCTTCCATGGTCAGATAGGCTGTAGATTTTCCAAAAACTGATTCCAAAGCCTGGTTTGACTCCCCTTTAGCAACATCTGAAGATAACACTTTCTTTAAAGCTGCTGCTGAGTCTTGCGGATAATTGCTCGGCTCCAAAGAAATACCATGATTTCCTTCCACAAATTCAGATGAGATTCTTGTCCGAGCCTGCAGCATCATGCTCAAGATAAGAAGCAAAGCACTAATGCATTTTGGAGCCAGAATCTCACTTTCAGATTCACTCTTAAGCTTGAAATTCGTCAAGATATCAATTGCTACGGTCACAATTCCATTATGTGCAGCAATTTCTCGTGTGTTGTCATCCTCTGAGAGAACTAATGCTAGAATGTGTGGTAGCATAGTCAACGCACCAGTATCCTTGGAGAAATCAACTTGTACTAGCTTCAGTTGCTGAATAAGATACGACACAATTTTCGACCGATCTTCCCCTTTGTTTCGGCTACAAAATGTTACAAACAAATCCATCAATGGGAAAGCCATAGAATCATCACATTGAAATAACTTCACCGATGCAGTAATAACTTCATCAACAGATGGTTCTTTTGGATCCGTATCTTGCAGAGGGACATCAACAGGTTTTGGAGTTTCAGATGCATTGCCAAGAGACAGTGCAAGTGCTTGAGCCAGCTCGTCATCTTCGTGCACAGTATGCTCAGGATTGGCAAACAACCACTCCGTAGCCATTTCAACACTGTTTGTTCCAACTCTTCTTAACGCGTCTTCTGCCCTTGACCTTGAAAATCCCATTTCAACAATCATACCAACAATGGTTTCGTCAGGCTGTAGAGGCAAGGCTCTTTGGTTTGAACCCCGGGTTTGATTTTGCGTAGCATCCACAACACCAGAGTATATATGCGTAACAAGGGAGGTAACTGAAGCCACAAAATTAGGACTGCAATGAGGAAACATAGGGTGATTCCATATAGGCAGTATGACATCCAGAACCTGAGACTGCAGATTTCGCACGAAAGTCTCAGGTTCCCTTGGTACAGGATGGAGTTCGATCGACAAACCAACCGAGGCTTGCTCTTGCTGGACAAGAAGCTGCGTTTGAGAAGTGGAGGCTGGAGATAACAGAAATGTAGAGTTAACAAAATAGTCCAGTGCTCGGCAATAGATTTGCAGAGTATCCACCAGCCACGTCTTGCGAGACCATATGTTCCTTTCACCAGGCTTCTCATTCTCAGTACCAGATGCAGTAATAGAAAACGGCACTGTCCAAAGCAACTGGCTTGTCGCTTCAAATGTGGTGAGAAGTTGCTTAAATGTTCCATGGACATAAAAACTATTTATCATAGCTGTGAAACAGACCCTCCTTTGAGTATCAAATGTCAGGGAAGCCATGTCATCTACCACTTTTCCAAGGTACCGGCACTTTATGGACAGAAATATACTATCCCCAGCAGTAACACCATTCCCATCGAAGTTAAGAGCTTCAAGAAATACTTTAGCTATGGCATTACCAAGCGCCTTAGATGCGGAACTAGATGGTGCTCCATCAACTCTGCGACGATTAGCATAGGTGAATCCTTTCACAAGGGCAGTGAAAAAAATAAGTAGTGTACAATTCAACTTGTCAAAAATTTCAACAGTCAGAATGTCAGTGCTTTTCTCTTTTAGCTCATGGGAAGATGACGTTTCTGGTAAATCAGGTGGACTTTCAGAATCAAAATTAAAAGCCTCCAGGTGTCGACGAGTTCTGCCACCCCTCGTTCGGGAAATTGCTTGTCGTGTACGACCATGAATATTCTCGGCAGAACGCGTAACAGACAGAATATCACGGCCGCCACGCCAAATAGATTGAGAGGTACTGCTTCTAATGGATACAGGGTTTGTGTATCTAACTGCTGAAGCATCGCTGTAGTCCTCATAACTCTCTCTTTCAACAGTACTAGATGAAGCTGAAACAGAATTATCAGGTCCTCGATCAACACTCTTTTTCTCATCTTCCTTGGTCTCACTAGACAAAGCCATCTGCCAAATTATTTGCTTGTATGTTAGACCAAGTTCTTTCAACACATCAGCATCAGCAGCACTTAATTCTGCGATAACTGAAGATGTTCCCTTCATCAACAGAAAGTTTAAGAGGGACAACATGCCTTCTAGGCAGGAAAGAGATCTCAAAATCGTCATCTGGGCCGTAGACTCTAGTTTAAGAAGCTGAGTGCCTTTAATGGCACCCAAAAGCTCATTTGTGCCCTTCAGACGTTCTCGTAAGTAGGAACACACTGTCCGGGATAGACTAGCCGACTGATGAGGGGAGAAGTTCTTAAAAGCAACAGAAAAGCTTTGAGCAAGGGAGGCTGACAGAGGCATAATGGGTAAAGAGAGTAGCTGCAAAACAGCATCAATTCCTTTCTTCTCAACAAATAGGGAACATACCGCTGCATTCTTAAGAACTGTTTCAAAGAGACGAGCAACATTACAGACACAATCAGGAAGAAACAACTCTGTGTTCGCTGGAGAAGTAGCAGAAGATGGTTCCGCCTCATCCGAAATGGACAAGCTCTTCTCATCAGCGTCAATTTCCATAGGAGCGGTAGCAGCATCAGTAGGCACATTTGCTAACACAGAAGCGGAGGCCTCCATCCCAGATCCAATAATCAACATGGAGTTCAGGATTTCAATGAACATATCAACTCCATAAGTGCGCAGCGAAGATTGGTGTCTTAGGAGTTCATCAAGCCCACTTGACAAAACACTAGGTGTATCACCAGTAAGAGCCCGCAGATAAGACGAACAAGTAAATATTTTAACAAAACACCTCAGTGCATTTCGGTCCTTGACAGCTTGAAGACCGCTATTGTTGAGACACAGAGCATCCAGAGACTGTGGGATGCATGTAATGGCTTGCGCAGAGCAGATGAGATCATCAGAGATAGCATCAAGAAAGGCAGAAGTTACACCAGCCGAGTCTAAAGCATTGAAACAACTTGGATCTTTATGAATGAGATCACTCATGACAGTGGCAGCAAGCGAGAATACTCCACCTCCGAAATAATTTGCTCTCTGGAAGATAATGCATAAGCATTCAGGCAGCAAGCTCGCCTCGGAACCATAGAGGTTAGTATTACCAGGAGCATAAGTTCCAAGAGAGATTGCACATAATAAGGCTTTTAACAATCTTCTCCTGTGATACGAAAATAACGCCTCAGAATAGGGAAGTTGTTCATTATCAGGCCGATTAAGAGAATCAACACGGACATGTGAATCCCTCCCATTACTGTCTAAACCGCAAACTTTTTCGTTGACATCGTCTTCTGTACGAGAGACTTCCAGTTTCAACCGAAAGATAGCATCATCTAAGCCACCCAAATCTCTGAACAAAGCAGCAGCTGGATTGCTGTAATCCATGAAGGCTTCTAATATATGCACAGCGGTACTGACCAAATGCAAGTGCTGGGGATCGGTATCTTTGATGAGAGGTACTAGAATTGGAACAAGACCAGCTTCTCGCATGGCTGAACATCCTGACGATGATGAGACCAAGACAGTAACAAGGGATAACAAGGCTTCCGCAAAAGCCAGAGACCACTTGGAAGTATTAAGAATAACGGAATCAATAGCTTGCTGCACAAGGCCAGATAGTAAACCACGACGCCTGCCCGAGGTGACTGCAGCTAAAACAGTCGTCTGCCGAGTTTGATCTTGCGATAACGCGACCAAGGAAAGCAGGCACAGTATCCTTATATTCTCTGGGACAGTATCCTCAGAGCTCACCAGTGTAACTAACTCATTCACAAACTCGGGTTCTCCATTAAAGAAAGAAACCACATTCTGGGTGTCGCCACTAGCTTGAACCAAAACAATGAATGCATACAAGCGAATGCGTGTATACTGCAGCCGGGTCGACAAAGATGAAAACGCCCTTGCAAATCTCAATCTGGTCAACAACACGAACCTTAATCTGGGAGGAACGTTATGATCAATGACTAATTTATTCAGAAGTTCCAGATCAGACTCTGCACGCAAGCTGACATCAGGTACATGGATAACTTGTAAACCGCCCGGAGGCTCACTTGATGATTCACCAGATGCATAAAACTCAAAGTGGAGAGTGCAACCTAGGTGGTGTGAAACCTGATCACAAGTGGTTTCTGTAGCACATGATGTCAAGCCAAGACCTTCCTCTTTTCCACCCCAACCTTGTGCAAGTGAGAATAGTTTTGAATTCAGAGAAGCATCTCTTATGAAGTAATTTCCATTTTGCCTCTTCAAAAAGGCAGCCAACGTCTGCAGACAGGCTTCAAGGACATCTGCATCAGTAGATGCAAGGAGGAGAGAAAGATGCTGCTGCATCTATGAAGCAAAAAAAAAAAAGAGTGTGAGAAATAGTCATGAAGACGCACCAACAATTACCATACAAAGCGACATAAATTGCATATCAAAGCCACAAAAAAAAATCAAAAATGATACAATAGGGGGAATGGTGGCATTACCTTATAAGAAGAACAAAAAATTTTGTAAGTGCAATTGTCTAACACAAGTCTGATAACTCGGAGAATCTGAAGCAGAGCATCCTTTGGGAGAGAAGAAGCAGCAGCATCGTTCTGAAAGTGATCTTGCTCAACATGCAGATCCTTCCTTGCTTTAAGATGCTTCTCAAAATATGTGTCGAAGTGATTGAAGAGATCCACCCAGTGATGGAAGTAACCCTATACAAAGGAAGGGAAGGCATGAATCACAAGGAGAGTAGTAGATAAGAAAAAAAAGAAACAGAGTGAAGAATATAAAGGTACCTTGTCGAAATCCCAGTGAAAAGAGGAAAGGGGTTGTTGAATTTGGTCGAGAGGAACAGAAGTGACGCTATTGATGAAAGATTTGATCTTGGCAGGCTGGTGGAAACGAATCAAACAAGGGTTGGTTAACACAGGCAACTAATGTTTTGATCAATTATAAAAAAAAAAATCATTACCAACGCCTCCAAGAACTCAAAACAATCAATCAAGGCCCCAAGATCATATCAATTTAAATAAAATATATATATATATATATGGCTAAGAAGAGCTTTTCATACAAGTAACCGCTAGTTCCAAAGAGATAGGAATCCAAATTGAATTAGGGTTTACTTACAAAACTTACCACTTCGGAAGCCATCCTCTTTCCGAGCTTCATGATTAGAGACAGCGGGGGTATCTCTCCTGAATCAAACTAGAAGAATAAGCACTGATTATTAATCCTCATGAAAAAGTGATAAAATCACTTGTAGCAATCGAATCGAATCACAAGATTACCAGAAAGGGATGGCGATCGCTGAGGAAGAGACAGGAGAGGAAGAATCAAGCAAGCAAGTATGGGAAGCTAAGGGAGGAGGGGTTTTGAAAAGAAGAGGATCTCTCTCTCTCTCTCGCCTTTTAATCCGAAATTTTGATTTGATAAGTCGTAAGCCAAAGGCGCTTTGTCGTCTTTTTATACTTGTTTCCAATGCCGGTTTACCTTCTTTTTTCTTTTCATATTATTTTTTTAATGTTATTTTCCATTTATATTTATAGATTTTGATCAAACAAACTCCTGTATTTTTATTAATATTGAAGATCATCTATCTCTTTTTGCATTGAGATTTATCAGCTTTACAATAGTTTTCAAATATATATATATATATATATATATTTCTAACAAACTATTTAAGAAAATAGCTTATTAAAAAAATTTATCCAATCACAACCATTTCTCAAATATCAAAAAAGTCTATATAAAAAGGCTTTAATTGGTAAAAGCATTATTATAAATAAATATTAATTCTCTTATTATCAAATTAAAAATTATTAGAATAATATTTTAAATATCCAAATGGTCTTCGAATATTATTTATACAATACTTCAATAACAATTATTTTTTGATATTATATATTGATACAAATTTTTTATCTAAATAAACTGATATACAATTTTCAAATTAATAGTGTAAAATTTATTTGTGCTTTAATATTCCTTGAGTGTATAAATATTTTAATTTAATTTTTAATTTACAAGTTAGTTGATATATTAAGTTATTCAATTATATTTATGATTTAATAGTTCTTTACTTTTTTAACCCTATATATATATACACACATATTATATTATGTATGTAACTAAAAGTTAAGTTAGTATTAATATATAAGTATTTAATAACAATTATGATATTAATTAGATATTTATAAAAAATAAAAAGTTCTGTATTTATATTCGAGAACAATATTTGAAAATTTTATTAGATTACAATCTTAGAAAAAATGAGGTGAGCATGTATACTATTTCGTTACAAGGTGAAGTATTAAAATATTTTCTATTTTGTGATCATTTTTATAGAAGAAAAAGACCACTGATAAATTGTTAGGAACCGTTAGAAAATACAATCTTATAATATCTCACAAATGTCTAAGTTTGTGCTTCTATTTTAATATTAAGTGTTTTGTCCGCATATACGGACTTAATCTTTTATTAATATTTTTTTATTAGTATATGCATTAGAGATTTAAATACCAGCATAATAATTGTTTTGATGTCTCTTTATACGTAAGTCTTTTTTTTCCTTTTGACAAATATTTATAGTTAATTAAGTATACTTATGATCAATATAATGAATAAACATAATTACACTTAAAATAATATTTAGTTATGTGTTTTTTTGTCTTTTTTTTACTTTTTATTAAAAAAAATCAGATAACAACACAATACATAGAGAAATTATCTTTTTATTTTAATATTTTCATTAAATTTTGTTTTATTTTTAGATTATACTTTAAGGGTAACATAGATTTTAACCGCTTCAACTTTTAACGTGAGACTCTATCGCGAAAAATCATTTCGCAAATAATAGTATAGATAGATAGATAATTGATTATAATTTTTAGGTGCAGCATTTTTAGTGTTTGACTAATTGATTAAGAGAAATAAGCAGCAAATTCTTGAGAAAAGGGTCGAAGCATAAGGTAAGTACCATGGTGATTCTTTTCTTCATATCTAATGTATTTATGTTCTTTCTTCCTCAAAACATAATCATAAAAATTCAGTAATGTACAAACAATATTGTTACATTAACAAAGGTATTTGCCTAGCATAGATGAAACAAAGAATCATATTATATAACTTTCAAAAAGCCATAGTTATAGGGCAGTGTATCTTTCTAAATCCTTTTTAGTGATTCAATCCTCAGTATTAGGAGATGTCAAAGACCTTAAATTGTGCAAGAGCTAGTGAATGTTTTACAATGTAGAGGTCTCTCCCTTTATGAGATTCTTGCTTCTGAAAACAGAGGATTGCAGTGAAGAAGACAAACATAGTTTCATGGCATTCTGACGTTGTTTGAAGCAACACTTTAGTTTCTTGGTTATCATTTCAACATATCGAGTGTGGCAGTGTGCAACTGAGCAGCTCTTGATGTTGGCAATGAAGTTCTTATATTGGCTTTTCAGGTTCAGATGTGGAAAGACTAGGAAAAAAAAACCACGCCGTTTCATGCCAAGTAAAAAGAAGTGGTTACCGTTTTAGGTTACTGTGCAATTTCGATAACTCGAAAGCTTGAATGTCGTTAAACGGTACCGTTTCGTCGTCGGAATAACCCAGCAAAACCTAAAAAGATGCACAACTGCCATTTCTCCGTTCAAAAAAAATGCGGCGGCAGAAGCGATGGCCTCTGAAGCCTCTCGCCAGTTCTCTGATTCGTTCCCGATTCTGCTTCTCTTCGGCGGCGGAGACAGTCGCCACTCAGACGACGACGGAGGCTTTCCCGTTAAAGCACGTGACGAAATCGAACTTCGAGACGACGCTGAATGATCTGCGTACGCATGTGAAGGCTGCCGATTTCGTGGCGGTAGACCTGGAGATGACAGGCGTGACGAGCGCTCCGTGGAGAGACTCGTTGGAGTTGGACCGATACGACGTCAGATACCTCAAAGTGAAAGACTCAGCCGAGAAATTCGCAGTCGTTCAGTTCGGCGTCTGTCCTTTTCGATGGGATTCTCTCACTCACTCATTCGTCTCTCACCCGTTAGTCTCTCTCTCTCTCTCTCGAGCGGTTGTTCATTTCTTATGTAAACTACCCCTTACATTGGGTTGGTTTTACTGGCGCAGGCACAATTTCTATGTATTTCCTCGTCAGGAGCTCAGGTTTGATCATCATGAGTTTCTCTGCCAGACCACTTCCATGGACTTCCTTGCTAAGTATCAGTTTGATTTCAACGCCTGCATTCACGAAGGTGCTACTTCCTCCTTTCCCCCTTTTTTAATGATGAGCAAGACTGTGTTTTAGTCCTTTAGGAATTTACATGTTTGAGTAATCCCAGGAATCTCTTATTTGTCCAGACGACAAGAGGAAGATGCAAGTAAGCGTTTTGAATTGCTATACGACGATGAGGAAGGCGTGGTTGATACAGAGGATTTCAAGTTGGTGAGATTGGCTGATGTTCTTTTTGCCGAAAGGATGAAGAAAAAGATGAATGAGTGGCGGTCTGAGCTCTTACATGGTGGGAATGCATCTTCTGAGTCTCCGGGGATCTCAAATGGATCGACTCAGAGTGTTGAAACTGTGTTCTATCACATGCGTCCGGCTCTTAGTCTTAAGGGTTTTACCTCTCATCAGCTCAGAGTTATTAGATTGGTAATGAATTTTCTTTGTTCTGAGAGTGATTTATCCTTTTCATCTTTTACTTCAGAGTGTTCACTGTTATTTTCTAAACTTTGTCTTTATAGGTTTTAGGGAAGCATTTTGGAGATCTTGTCTACATACATGCGAATGATAAAAGTTCTTGTTCACAAGACTTTGTCGTGTACACTGATTCAGAATCCGACAAGGAAAATCTCTTGGTAAGGTGCCATTTACATTGCTGGAAAGATTTGTTACCATTTAGATACAGTGTCCTTGGATCCTTACTGAGAATGATGAAGTGAATTAGTTTGATGATAGCAAAGTTCAGGCTCGAGATATTATCTAGTAGTCACTGATTCTTCTCCTTAAAAGCCTTATTTGATCTCATATTATTACTGCGAGTCTTTTACAGAAGGAGGTAAAGAATGAACGCAAGAGAGTCGCGGAAAGAAAAATACAATCTGCAATCGGGTTCCGTCATGTGATCGATCTGCTGTCTTCGGAGAAGAAGTTGATTGTTGGTCACAATTCTATCCTGGATATTGCACATGTATACAGCAAATTTGTGGGTCCTCTTCCTTCCACAGCTGAAGAATTCGTGACCTCCCTTAGGGACCACTTTCCTTACATTGTTGACACCAAAATACTCGTCAACATGAATCCAATGTTGCATCAGAGGATGAAGAAGTCCAGTACATCACTCTCCTCTGCCTTCTCCTCGTTATGTCCACAAGTCGAGCTTCCTTCTCGAGGCTCTGACTCGTTTCTTCAGCAGCGTGTCAAGATTGACGTCGAAGTGGATAACGTTAGGTTTGTGTTCCTCTTCTATTCTTACCATAAACATCTCTATATTCGATTCTGGCTCATAAACTTATTTTCTCTGTTTTCAGGTGTTCTAAGTGGAACGCAGGAGGCAAACACGAAGCTGGTTATGATGCTTTCATGACAGGTTGCATCTTTGCACAGGCGTGTAGTCATCTAGGCTTCGACTTCACACATGATTCAGAGAACATTGCCCAGAACGAGAAACTTGAAAAGTACATTAACCGTCTTTATCTAAGCTGGGCAAGAGGAGACATCATCGACCTTCGAGCAAGCCACAGTAATGCCGAGAACTGGCGAGTCTCAAAGTTTAAATACGAGAAGATAGTCCTCATCTGGAATTTCCCACGAAAACTAAAGGCTAGAGAGATCAAAGAATGCATCTGCAAAACCTTTGGCTCGACTTCCGTCACTTCTGTCTACCACTTGGACGACACTGCGGTTTTCGTCTTGTTCAAGAACTCAGAACTCGTTTCAGAGTTCCTAAAGCTCAAGGAGCAGCTGGAGTCAGACGATGGTCCTGTCACGGTCATTCATCCTCTCTCCAAGATTCTTGAAGGAGGGAACACCGGAGCTGCAGACTACGAAGCCTACAAAGAGATTTGCAGCTCACACATCTCAAAGGTCATATTCTCTGACCAAGCTGAAACAGTTGGTGTAAAACCAAGAACAAGAGCCGACCCAAAAGGAGAAACAAGCCCTGAGACTGAGAGAAGAGAGAAGATGGTCTCTGTGACTGATAAAGCTTCGGATTTGATCGATGCTTTCTTGGCAAATGGAGTTAAAGTCAAAGCTGCTGGGATTAACTAACCACATTTTACATTTCTTATCAAAGGCAGTGAGTCGCTTTTTAGAAAGCATATACAGTAGTTTGATACCAAATGTTTATTTTATATTTTGCGCAGTTATAACTTAAAAGAAAAAGTAAACACACGAATGCAATAATATGTGGATATATCACATAGTACTGTCAGTACTAATCGCAGACAATAGATCGCATGGAGTGTCAGCAAATCTTGCATAACAAGTTTATATATATGTCCATCAGGACTCTCTCTATCATGACCTTTCCAATCGAATGCATTTGAACGAAGACAAGATTCTAATTGGTACAAAGACAAGTTTCTAAATGCTCCGTATCTTGTAAGGGAGCCCATTACGTTATGACTTGTGGACAATAGAGAAGACGTGAACATGTAGTTATGGCAGTCCATAAGTCATCCACATGCATTATTGCTTCGACTTTCTTCCGTTGAATCAAGATATAATTCTATCTATAAATCTAGAGTCCTTCATAGAGCTACAAAGAATATGTTACCCTGATGCCAACAAAAAATCAGTAAGGTTTCAACAATGCCTGCTTGACGAATCTGAGACCAATCGTAATGCTTAACAGATAAATGTCATTTCACTTGATGCCGAGGAACTCTAATCCGACTGCGGTTGGAGTCAATCCGTACAGAGCCAAGTACTGAGGGTCATGAAACTTGCTTAGATGTCTCATTCCGCTATCACAAAGAATGGTGACAATTGTGTGACCAGGACCAAGGGCTTGAGCCACCCTCACTGCCCCAACACAGTTCATAGCCGAGGAGCTTCCAACAAAGAGCCCATCTTTCTTCAGAAGAAACCTGGGAACATAAATTAAGAAAGAAAATCAAGATGGCAACTATTATGAATGTTCAGTAGTTATTTCTCTACAACAGGCACGTCAAATCATATATGAAGTATGAACGCTACCTCGACATCTCAACGGCTTCTTTATCAGTACCACGGAAACCGCCGTCAACTTTTGCCATCAGGAAATTCTGAGTGAGCCTATTGATTCCAATCCCTTCTGTTATTGTATCAAATGGGTTTTTCAGACGACGTCCTTCAGCCTCCTCTCTTGTGTACATCACTCCCCTTGTTACTTTGTTGTACAGACCAGACCCAGGAGGATCGATCAGGAAGCATTTAACCTTTTCATTCTTTTCCTGTTCAAAACCACAAGAACTTTAATGAGCTTATTTTCTTTTGTTTGTTTACAACATATACTACAAATTATAGAGTAATTCATGCAGCTGTGCATTAAGTGCATACCTGAAGGAACCTTGAGACACCAGCTAAAGTGCCGCCAGTTCCCGCAGCAGCAACAAAAGCATCGATGTTACCGTTTGTCTGGTGCCATATTTCAGGGCCAGTACCTTCGTAATGAGCCCTATAATTTGCCAAGTTTTCAAACTGATCAGCAAAGAAGCCACCTGTAACTGACTCTGGGAATAAAGAAGGCTCTTTCTCTTCCTCAGATGTGCAACCATTCGTTTTTTCTTGGTGTGTGCCATTTACTCCACTCGCTAGTCTTCTCTTTGATGATGCTAAGTCATTAGCCTCGTCAGCGCGTCGCCTAGCAATGTTGACAAAGTGATCTTTGTGAGTAATTGAGACTGGCCTCACCCTCTCAACGGTGGCTCCAAGGGCTTCAATTATTTGAGACTAACATCACAAGTCCAAAATGAAGTAATATAAGGTAGAGAAGAGAATTGTGTGTAATCATTATCAAGAAAGAAATGTAAAACCTTTTCAATAGCAACATCATCAGGAATAACAACATGGCATTGGCAGCCAAAAGCGGGAGCAACAGTAGCAAGGCTAATGGCAGTGCTTCCAACACTACCCTCTGTTACTATTCCCCCCGGAAACAGCTTACCGGATTCCAAAGCCTAAACAAAGAGAAAAAAAGAAAAACAATCAATTTACTTAGCTTCAGTTTTTTACCAATAATAATCATAACTTGTCTTTGCAAAACACGAACACCCGACAATGCTAACAGATGAATCTAAAAGGAAAACCTTTAAATATGTTAAATCATTGATGGTCAGAGGTAAGAAAGAGTATATATACCTCTTGAATGATCTTGACAGCAACTCTGTCTTTAACGCTTCCACCTGGATTCAAAAACTCGCATTTGCCAAGAATCTGAACAACAAGAAGTAGAAGAATCAAAGTTAATGTCTTTCTTTTTAATTCTCATAAGAATAATGCTAGAAAATTGAGAAAATAAAAACCTCACAGCCAGTGGCGTCGGAGAGACTATTGATACGAATGAGAGGAGTATTGCCAATGGCATCCAATATCCCGTTTCTCATGCTCAGCTTAGTCTTAGTCTTCTTGTGCTTCTTAGAGGAGGAGGTAGATTCGAACTTATCTCGGAAGAAGCCCAAGTAGCAGTAAGAAAGCATCACCATCGCCGTCATCGCTGCGACAACAGCGCCGGTTATCTTAACAGGCGCCATTGAAGCAGATTATATTTTTCTTCAAGCTTTCTCGCCGCCTCCGTTCGTAAATCAACCGGTGAAATACTGTTATGTATATAATTAGGTCGTCGGCGAAGCAAATATCTTTTCTCTCCGTCTCTAATTTAACCCCCTAATTTCTCATATAATTACAGATAATGACCAAATGTTTTCAAACGATCAGATATATACATTTTTAAAAGAAAAATTGTAGTAATTTTGAAGATCAAAAAAATCTAGTTTCATTTTAGTTATCCCTTACTGCATTTGACATTTTTAATGATGTAAATAATGTACCAGAGACTCGCACTAATTAAATTGTTGTATGTACAATTACTTAGGCCCTATTCTTTACGCTGACGCGGACGCAGCGTCAAGCGGCTCTAATTAACAAACAAAATGCAGAAATTTAATCGCAGCATCGGTAGTAAGTTGCTGCGGCGACTATAGCTAGTGATCGTGTCCGTATTTTCATCGATGCTGTTAATATTAGCGGCTTAGACAGACGATGCGTTCGTCCGATGATTGCATCTTCTAATTCTCTAATTTGATTGGTTGCTGACCTGTCATTAAGATTCCTTTGCATTTGTTTATCGCCGTCGTTGTTCCGGAAACGAACAGGCCTTTAGTCGCATAAAAGTTTTGTTTAGGGGCAATTGGAGTAAAAAAAAAAGACGGTGGCATTGGACAAAAAAAATCGGAGGGGGAGCTGAGATAAACCGACATCCAAACAGTGGAAAATGAGAACATAAATAAGGGAGTCACTGTTTCCAAACAGATCTAATCTCCGATCACTTTCCAAAACCCCACCACTCCCACTCCCAGGGCGGCTTTGAGAAATCTCCGACAATGCCTTCTTCTTCTTCTTCTTCTTCTTCTATTGCTCTTCTTCGATCAAGGAGGTTACTTCAGCTCCGATCTCGTAATCCATCATCAAGGTCACTACTCTCTACGGAAGCATCTTCTTCCAAGGTCTCCTCTAGCCAGCAGCAGCAGCAGCAGCATCGGAGAGGAAAGGTCTAAAGTATCTAAGTAACGGACTCATCTGGGCAATCACTGGTGCTACCGCTGCTGTTGGTTACACTAGCTATGGTACACTTTCATTCCCCCAGAGTTCCATTTGGGTATTAGGATTTGAATGAATGGTGTCTCTTTGAATTCATGTTTCCCCAAATGTCTGACTCTTTTTGAATCCAGTCCACCACTTGCCTGTTTTGCTTAAGTTTAGTTTGAAGCCTTGATATATTCAACCACTGTCACTCTTATTAATCCTTTTTTTTTACTCTTTTACTTCTCACTCATCCTTCTTCTTGTTTCCGTGTTCAGCTTACACATTAGAGGAAGTGAATGAGAAGACCAAGGCCTTCCGTGAATCTGCTTTTAAGACTCAACCACCAGCTCCTCATTCTTCCGGTATCGATGTGAGTGAGCTATACACTTACCCACATTGGAGATTCCTTTTCAATTCATTTCCGTCTAACCATTGTTTCTCTATTAGCTCTTCAACTTTAATCTCAACTACTACTTGTAAATTTTCACTTATGTTTTTCTCCCTTCAAGATATTTTTTTTAAAAAGCTTCTTTGAGTTACTACTTTATATCTTTGCAGAAGTATCAGGCAATGTTGTACTCTTCTGCCATCAAAGGTATATCCCTTTTGCCTATTTCATCATCACTTTAATTAAGCATATCATGACTTGGCTTGTGCTTGGAATTATGTTCAGTTCCTGCCAGAGCCATTGATATGTATTTGGACCTTAGGCAACGTGTCGAGGAACATGTTAAAGTAATCTTCCTTCCTTCTTTCACCCCCCTCTCCCTCACACTATTTTCTACATCTCTTTATTTTCTCTTATTATTAACTTTCTTATTTCCCTTATTAGGGCTTTACAGAACCTCTCTCGGAAAAGCTCCTTCCTGATTTGCATCCCTCTGAACAGAATGTAGTCTACACTCTCGTTCTTGATCTGAATGAGACTCTTCTTTACACTGACTGGAAGGTAGGTAACAACACCCCTTATTATCCTTCAATTTGCCTACTTACTCATTCCCACCCTATTTCATCCTACAATGTGGTGAATCTCCGTTTTTACAAAACACATTAGCGAGAAAGAGGGTGGAGGACGTTCAAAAGACCAGGCGTTGATGCATTCTTGGAGCACCTTTCCAAATTCTATGAGATTGTCGTCTACTCTGACCAGATGGAGATGGTATTCTTCTATTCGTCCTAGTCTTTTTTTTTGCATGTGTAATATTAACACTTGTTTCTTTGCTTCTAGTACGTAGGACCGGTCTGCGAGAAGTTAGACCCTAATGGCTACATACGTTATAAGCTAGCTAGAGGCGCTACCAAGTATGAGAATGGAAAGCACTTTAGGGTACTCCTAACCATCTTATGACACTCTCTCACCTTCCAAACTCTCTGTTTCTCTACTAACTGTTTAAAACCCCCTCTGCTGCAGGATCTGTCAAAGCTGAACAGAGACCCTAAGAGGATTCTGTATGTAAGCGGGAATGCTTTTGATACTAGCCTTCAGCCAGAGAATTGCGTGCCAATCAAGCCTTACAAACTCGAGTCCGATGACACCGCGCTTGTCGACCTAATACCCTTTCTTGAATGTAATTTTTGGTTCAAGTCCAGTCTCTTGAAGTGCCTTTATCTATGTTGGTTGGTTGATCAATCCTTTTTTTGTTTGTGTGTTGTACAGATGTTGCACGTAACGGTCCAGCTGATATCAGACCGGTTCTAGCCTCCTACGAGAGAAAAGATGTTGCCAAAGAGTTCCTTGAGAGGTCCGTAGAGTATCAAAAGTGAGTCGAAGTTAACCTTTTTTTTCTTTTCGTAATCATATAAAGCAAAACATGTTGCTATACTTGTCCACTAAGCCCATCTTGTGAATATTCAGGCGAATGCAAGAACAACGAGGACAAAGACAAGGCCGATTATGGAGGCGTTAAAGAGGATCATAAAACATTTTATTATTTATAGTTAGAGACGATTATATCTTCGTCATTGATGCACACCATGAAGAGTAGCTACTGTTCTACGCAGTGGGGTTTAGGTAAACTTTGAAACAAGTCTTTCTCATCGAAACCAGTATGTTTTTGCTCTTGTGACCTTTTGTCTCGGCTTTACAAAGTAAACTTTTCCAAGAGAACCAAAAATGAATGAAAGGTCCTTTTCTAGTATTTGATTAACGAGTATATTTTATTTTGTTCCTATATATTTTGTTTTGTATTGATTTGTCTCATGTTTTCTGATTTCGAAGGCCCCAAAATTCCAACTAGATAAGATAATTAATGAGGATATATTTATTTACCCCATCGTTATAAATACATAGCTGTAGGTAAAACCAACCAATATTTTGTCACATTATTGTGTTATAGGTTGGTTTAGGGGCAGTTGACAAATAATTAAGAGCTACATTTCCCAGTTCGTTCAAATGGATTAACGATACAAAAATTTACATCAGACTATGGAATAGAGGTATCTGTAACATAACAATAGACGTATCTCACCTGAAACTTGTCACTCTAAAACCCAAAATTTTGATTTTAAGAATTTGTCGCCGGTCAATAGTGTGATATTTTTGTTAAAACCAATAAAATGTTTTCAAAGAGTATACTAGTAATTAAAAGATTCCAGGTTAAATAAAAATGAATCAGAGATAGTGCTAATTAAAAGAGTGAGAAGTGTATGATTAGATTCAGGCAACCATGAATTAATGGAGTCTTAGAAAAGTCAAAGGACGATGGCTTCACGTAAGTTTAGACATACGTAACTACAAACGTCACCTTTTCTTTTTCCTGCTTTAGCTTTACAAACAGAGTACAATTTATTAATTTTAGTTTTAACAATAGAGAGCACACTGGAAATCCTAGTTACAATTTTACCAAAATATACTAGCCCTATACTATGTTTTTCTTATACAAAAAAAAAACATGTAATGACTGATGAGCCTTGAATGTGTAGATATTACTAGGAATGAAGCAAGAAAAGTTACAAAACAGAAAGCGTCTGTACGTGTGTTGCTTGTCATATCAAGTTAACAACGTCTTACAATCAAAACAATATTTTTTGTTAAAAAAAGAAGATGTTATTACTCGGAAGAAGTCGTGACCATCTATCTCCTATATAAAGCTTAGTCCATCTTCTTCTCCACACAAACCATTCACTTCCCTCTTCTTCTTCCAAGCCCAAATATTTTTATATGGCACCCTGCATCCACACCTCCAATACCCATCTTTCTCAAGACGATAACTCTCGGTTCCGTTACATGAACCTCTTCCTTGATCGGTTTTCGCGATCACCCATCACGAAAACCTCAAACCCAAGCTCTCTGAACAGTGATGACGAAGATGTCTGGGTTAAGATGCTCGAAGAAGCTAAATCAGACGTGGAGAAAGAACCCATTTTGTCAAGCTACTATTACTCTTCCATCACATCCCATCGGTCGTTAGCATCCGCTCTGGCCAACATTCTCTCCGTAAAGCTCAGCACTTTAACCTTACAAAGCAACACCCTCTTCGAACTGTTCATCAGCGTCTTACAAGAAAGCCCAGAGATAATCGAATCGGTGAAGAAAGACCTAATAGCAGCCAAAGAAAGAGACCCGGCATGCTTAAGCTACGTCCATTGCTTCCTAAGCTTCAAAGGCTTCCTCGCTTGCCAATCTCATCGCATCGCTCACAAACTCTGGACCCAAGACAGAAAGATCCTCGCTTTACTCATCCAAAACAGAGTTTCCGAAGCCTTCGCCGTCGATTTACATCCCGGAGCTAAGATCGGAGATGGGATTCTGTTGGACCACGCGACGGGGGTGGTGATCGGCGAGACGGCGGTGGTCGGAGACAACGTTTCGATTCTACACGGCGTGACGCTTGGAGGAACGGGGAAGCAGTGTGGAGATAGGCATCCGAAGATAGGCGATGGAGTCTTGATCGGAGCAGGGACTTGTATACTGGGGAATATCACGATCGGTGAGGGAGCTAAGGTTGGATCGGGTTCGGTGGTGCTTAAGGATGTGCCGCCGCGTACGACGGCGGTTGGGAATCCGGCGAGATTGATTGGTGGGAAAGAGAATCCGAAAATGGTAGATAAGATTCCGGGTTTGACTATGGACCAGACATCGTATTTGACCGAGTGGTCTGATTATATTATCTGAACTTTAACAAAACACGTGTAATTACTGTTTGTCATCCTTTGCGCTGCCGTTTTCTTGTAATGAAAATCAAAGGCCAAGGTTAAAATCTCTCATTTGAATAGTCTCTTCATGGGGAAGTGGGAAGAGACTCTTCTTCTTTTGCAATAATCACTTTGCTTATGGCTTTGCTCATGCATATATATAGCTTCACTGCTTATAAGCAATTTGCCATAAAACTAAAAAAGTTATGACCCTACACTAATTTTTAGATGCTTTTTCATTCACCACACTTTATATTTTGACTTTCTTGCAAAACACTTCAGGAACCTATGCGATAAAAGCAGTCAGTTATATTTTACTGTTTTTTTTATCAGTACTTCAGTAGTTAAAGACGTGATAGTTACTGTACACGAAAGATAACGTTACTTAGAGTTGATCTTAGCCAATCTTTCTAAGCTTGTCTGTTTCATATATAAACTATTACATCCATATGAATGCATATCTTCCAACTTAAAAGGTACAACACTTTGTAAGACAAAAACCTATCAGAATTCATGTGGTTTGAGTCATTAATATACCAAAAAAACCCATTAATGTAACCCCCAATGACAAAAGGGGGTTGGGTTCATACTTTAAATACTGGTGTTGTGGGTGGTCTGCTGCTTCAGAGGAGTTTCACGTTTGTTGAGCTTGGTCAAGAGGTAAGCCATTGCTACTTTAGCACCTAAGGCTGAGTGACCACGAGACAAACAGATAGCAGCACCACCCACAAGGACCAGACCTTTTGCAATCAGTTTCTTTGACGGCTTTCTCAATAACTTCTTCTTCTGTTTGGCTACTTGAGTTGATATTCTTTCACCACCGTTAGTTCCCATGGAGGCTGTGACATCCACTGTCTGTCTTTCTAACTCTGATGGAACCTTTAGGAACAGAAAGAACGACGATGTCAAAAAGAAGGCAAACATGTGAAACCAAGGCCAAGGCCAATGCCAAGACCAAACCGGTTGGCTTTTTGCATATTCATATTCCGACAAAACATCTCACCTTCGCGATTAAGCTGAGAGCAGATAAAATCGACCCTTGAGGTGTATTATGAGTGATTGCAACGTAATTACGAAAAGCATTGTCCATCTTGGAAACGTAACTCCAAATGCCTTTAGAGAAAGCGAGCTTGGCCATCTCAACATTTAACCCTGCGTTTTCCTGGTGGAACATTTTGATCTCACAAGCATTTCTTCCCGGAACTGCAAAGAAAGGCAATCAATATTATGATCTATTTGAAATATAAAATGTTAAGTTGAAGTAATGGATAAACAGACTAGCCACCTCTCCTGATCCGCCAACCAGATCTAAAGTGAGTGACACGGACATACTTCCTCTGCAGCGGTACCATATCGTGATCACATTCCTAGTAAATAACACATAAAAAAGGAAACAAAGTTAAGTGTAAAAAGCTCTGTAACAGAGAGAGAGAAGGAAGTTTTCTAAGTTGAAATTTAAGAGAAGAAGAAGAAAAACCTTGGTGAAACAGTAGAAGTTGTGATTATTTCCCTGCCACAACTTCCAAGCAAGGACGTACTCCCTTGAAGTCAACAAGGGAAACTTTTTGACAGTGCGACCAATCTCAACACCAGAATGAGTGTCAACCTGAAGTTGGTGATGATCAACGACAGTCTTATCCCATTGCTTCCTGAAATCGTTGTCCATGTAAAAGTCCTTAAGAATCTCAGGGGAGCAATCCTCAAATACAGTAACACTAAGGTACTTCATAGGACCACCATCCTAACAACAACATAAAAGAAACCAATGTGGGGAGTTAATTATACTTAGCAAATAGAAAGAGAAAGAAAAAAAAACGAGTTAAGCTTTGTATTTTACATTTGGCTTGCAGCGTTTAGCAGAGTATGAAACGCGATCGTTGGTTTTGTGGATAACGTGTTCCCACGTCTCAGCAGCCTCATTGCTTTCCTCCAGATTTTGGATCAGCCATTTCAAATCTTCATCAGAAACAACTCTTGGTGTCCTGCATGAGACATTAAAGTTGATTCGTTTTTTTTTTGTTGGGTTACTAATTAACGAAATTGAAAACCAAAATCGAGAGACATATTAGTAGAAAGCAGCGTAGCTCTTTCTTCACTAAACCCCAAAAAAAAACTCTTGCAAAATTAGAAGAAAACAAAGTTTGTTCTCAATGGAGAGAATCTAACACAGAACAGAGTGAACCAAAAAAAAAGAAAAAAAACTAATGATCTCTCGTACCTTGTTGATTGAATTTGGGGATGGGAAATAATAGAGTCGGTAATGGACGGAGAAGGAGAAGAAAAGAAGCGGAATTTGAATAAGATACGAAAGAGATATATTATTAAGAAAAGCGAAATTGCGGTGGCCCAAGCTACTCCTCCTTCATAAACAGAATCATCTCGCCGGAAAGTTACGCTATTATTCATCTTCCAATCGGCTGAAATCTTCTTAGCTTAGGCTTTTTTCTTTTTGCGCGCTTTGAACCGTACGAATTGCAATTAAGTCATTCGTTAATAATGTGTTGTGGGTGGCGTGTAGAAATTCCGGGCAACTTCATGTCTTGTACTTGTCCTTGTTCCAGAGTTGCGGCTCGACCAATCCAACCGCTTCTTCACTCTGCCTTTCCCTCCTTTTTTTTCTTTTTTATCCCTCGCCCTAATAATTTACCTCTTCTTCTATTTTTACCCTTTTCGTTTCTATTTAAATAATTTCACCCTTTCTCTGACCCTTTACAATCTTAAGTAAGGGTCTCTCAATTTTTTTTTTGAACTACTGCTTAAGTGCTTAGTGCTATTTATACCCCTATAACAAACACATCAGTGCTATTATATTGACAGGTCAGACTCTCTCTTGATTTAAAACCACAAACTCAGCTTAGCCATACATATGATTTTAATTCATGAGAATGAGGCATCACCAACAAAAATGGATGTTTTTCTCATTTTTAGTTCACTCTTAAAAAAATAAATATGTGGAAGAAGTGAAGTGTCAAAAGAATCTTGTCTAATGGATAAGGGCCGTAAGGCAACAGCTGATTCTATTGGGATTCCCTTCGCAATCACAATCACAGTCACCATACCTCCAAAGCTAATATGTGGAGAAAAACAGAAGAACCCAAAATCAATTGATTGGTTGGAAATCTTGTATATAACTTACTTGTATTAAATGAAACTTAAAATAAGACAACCGTACAAGAAAAAACATGAGTGTATTATCTTTCATTCTTCTTTTATCAACCCAACCCCAAAGAATATATGACTCTAATCCAGGCCTTATTCATTGGGCCTAATTACTAATTTTGATCAGGCCCACTGTAATTCATTTTTTGTTCAAAGGTCCACTGTAATTCAATAGATATATGAACAGATGAAGAAATATGTGATGTGATGTGATATTATGACAGAGAGCTGGTTGGTCACCTTTCATGGGGACAAAAAGATTCAAGTATTATTGGCCAAAAAAGCGGAACTAATTTGACGTGAGAATATATTAAATTGTTCCAAAGTTTAGAGATTATAATATGCCAGGGATTGAGACATCACACCACTTGGTTCCTTTTATACGATTTAACCTTTACCAAAGGTATTGGTCAATAATTCTCTAATGCAAGTGGATAAGAGAAAGTACAATGAATTTTGATATACATAATATGTTGCTCTCACTATTATCTTCTCTCTGTAGCCATAGTTACCAAATGAGGGAAAACAAGGATAAAAAGCTTCAAAAGTAGGCAATAATGTCGGATGACAGAGGAACCAAGTAGAAAAGAAGAACAATGAGAACGTTAGTCTCTTGATTAACCCTCGTACGAAACAATCACAAGTTCAATCTACACTGTCTCCAGAGACCAGCAAAACAGGGAACTCAAATCATGAAGGACAAACAAAAAAACCACCTCGAAAGAGCCGCTAGCTCTAGTGTCAACAATCGCATAAGAGAAATAAAATGGCAATGTTTGATAAGACTGGGACATTTCTATGTAATGTTATGAATTGTGATGACACACAACAAAAAAAATATTTGAAACATTATTTTGAATTGTTCTTTATAAAGTGGACCAATTTTGCAAAATTTTGTGTGGGTGTGTTTTGTTCATGGCCCATCTAATGATACTAGTGTTGTCTTTCATTTGCTATTTCAACGGTTACTAGTAATATTACCATTTAAAAGAACCAACCTTTACTTTAATATCTCTTTTAATCATAAACAAAAAATGAAGACTGATGTAGTAGATATCATGGACACTGATTTAGAATTAAAAACAAAATTATTGGAGTCTCGTTTGCAATTATAACTTATCCAAGACGATTTGTTGGTTTCGTCAAAGCATCTTCTTCTTTTTTTTCTTTGGTTTCCAACTCCCCAAGTTGCAAATGATTGATATTAAGAAAATATTTTAAGAGAAATTGGCTTCTATGCCTCTATTGCACACATATATTAGCCATCTACACTCTCATCTCTCATCTCAAAACTCATACCAATTTTGCCCCTACCGATATCCACTACATCTTTATACAGGTAGTTGGTATGTGTCAGTCAAGTGGGGTGTCTTTCTCTTTCTGTCTTCTTCTTCGTCTAACTATATGCTCTATTTTTCTTCTTTTATTTTGTTCTTTTCTGGTATCTCTCTCTCAGTTCAATTACTTTTCTCTCTAATCTAATCTCTTTTTTAGTGGCAATTGCAATTCAAGCAAGAGACATCAACCAAACTGAAATTATAAAGCTCCAAATCCCAGATTTTCTTTATCAAACTTGTTCCTCTCTCTCTTGCTAGTTTGATTTTTTTCGGGTTACAAAGAACAAAAAACATACATAGATCTGAAACAGAATAACAACTTGATGGTTGAATTCTTTTCTTGGAAAGGTAACTCAATCCAGAACATAAGTGAGTGATGCTTCCCTTTTGATAATTTTCTTTAGTCGGACTATTTGTGGATTGCTTCTGTTGTTGGAGGGGCTTTCGTTATTTTATTTATTTGGCATAGCAACTGGTTTTAAATTATTATCCATATTTGTATATTCTCATCTGGTTTTAAATTATTATTTTTTAATATGCATTCGTGTTTGTGTTCTCATAAGAAACATACTAAAACATATATATGAAAGTAAATTTATAATTATATGATACTATTATTGTTAACATGCTAACTTGTTGTACAACATGTGAATTTATTTTACTTTGATTGTTAAATTTAATATTAGTTAGTTAACTTTATGTTTACCCACTAAATAAAATGTTAGATTGATAAATAATACTAAATTATATAGTATGTTACTAATTTAATTATTTTTTTAACATGTTATAAATAAATATAACTCGGTAACAAAATTTGTAACGTGTTAAGAATTAATATTCAATGTTAACAAAATTTGTAACGTGTTAACAATTTGGGTATTTGCTAACAAAATTTGTAACATGTTAACAATTTCGTTATTCGCTAACAGAATTTGCAATATGTTTGATAGTTAAATTCATCGATGAGTTTTAGTGTTGTTCATCACAAATCCAGAAAAGATTATTTAACAGGTTTTCATTATCTATATGTTTACTATCATAAATCTACCCTCTTAAATGATTTTTTGTTGATTTGGTTTGAGATTTTAATCATTTTTTTACTAAATTTTTATCAATGTTTTTTTGGATTTTATTCGAAATGATGGAAAATAAATCTTTACAATTGAGTTTTTTTTTAAATCTATATGCTTGATTGAGAAATGAAAAAAAAACAAGTTTCAGTAATATATGAACAGACACAGAAAAAAAGAAGAAACGAGAGAGATGAGAGAAGAAAGATAGAATGTGTCATAGGGGCAAAATTGTCCATTTCATGAACAAATGTATGAGATTATGGGATTACGTCACATCATGTATACATCTCCAATTTCAACTCCGTTGGAGGATATTTTACTAATTGTCCCATATTTTAATAGTCACTATTAAATATTACTTAATTTAAACTTCAAATCCCACCACTAGTATTCACAACTGTTGTAATGGAGCGTGTGTGTTTTGACTGGACTGCGAGACATTCGGTTGGTACGTCGTGTACACGCTCCATCAAGTAGAGACAGGAGACACACAAGTAGTCGTAGTAGTAGTAGTAGTGATAAAGCAGTGAAACTTCAAACTTATATCTCAACCTCTTCCTAATCTCAGGTCCGTATTTGCAAATATGAACAGCCACAGTCTCTTGTCCATCGATGAAGGAAACACATCTTGTTCCTCATCCTCTCTATCTCCACTCCATAACATTCAGCCAACTGAAACCACTTGCACAAGTAGCTTTCAGTTCAAACCATCTGGGCATTTCTCAAATGGATCATTCTCGAGGTCTTCTGCCTTCTGCAACTTATCCTCATCTTCAAGCTCTGACACTCAGAAACATCTCGGGACCACTCTTCCCTTCCTTCCAAATCCTTCAACCGAAAGATCATCTCCATCTGCGAGTTTCACTGAGGAGGAACTTTTTCTGAGCATTCCATACGAAGAAATAGTAGACACCTCTTTTCTTGATCTTGACAACTTTTCCTTATCGGAGGAGCAAATGGAATTGCAGTTCCTCTCTGATGAGCTCCAGTTAGCCATTACAGACCGTGCCGAAACCCCCAGGATTGATGTATAAGTTTATTTCATTTTACATTGGCTAATATGTGTGTCTCCATAACCTCCTTATCTTTTGGTTTTTGATTTGATTTCAGGAGATCTACCAAGTGACTGGATCGAGTCCTGGTCAGAACTGTGTTCCTGGAGCAATGCCTGTTTTATCACAACAGCCATCTCCAGGAGGATCAGCAGCAGTTGACCACAAACCAAGAATGAGATGGAGTCCTGAGCTCCATGACTGTTTTCTAGAGGCAGTGAAGAAGCTTGATGGCCCTGAGAGTATGTTAAAAAGCATATTTCTTATGTATATATGTCTCTCTATTCTTTCACCAGATAATTATTTGTTTTAACAAAGCCGTTGTGTAAATAATATGGGCAGAGGCAACCCCAAAGGCTGTAATGAAGATGATGAATGTTGAAGGTTTGACAATCTATCAAGTGAAAAGCCACTTGCAGGTACGACCAACACTCAATCAGTGTTGTATCTGACACAGTTTTCTGCTATTACTACACAACCACTGAATTAGCTGAATTGTCCGTCTTTATTTTTGGGTGATGCAGAAATATAGACTAGCCAAGCACATGCCAGAGAGAAAGGAAGGTAAAGCCACCAACTTTACTTGTTACATGGTCATCTTAGACACTTTGTCTATTTTTTATTCTGTCCATTTTGTTTTGCAGAGAAGAAGAATGGTGGTAACTCAGAAGACAAGAAACCAGCTTCCAGTACCAGTGAAGCAAACGGTAGAAAGAAAGGGTGAGACTTGCTTAATACTTGCTGCTGGGATGTATATAATATATTTTTTTCGTTGGTAATGATGTTGTCTTTTCTTGATGGGCAGAGCCATACAGTTAACGGAGGCTCTCAGAATGCAGATGGAAGTACAGAAACAATTGCATCAACAGCTCGAGGTACAGAGATCGCTTCAACTACGGATAGAAGAGCACGCTAAATACTTGGAGAAGCTCTTGGATGAACAGCGCAGAGCAGCCACCACCTCCAAACAAGATTCTCAGCTTCCATCATCATCATCTGCTAAAGATGACGAATGTGAAACTTCCCCAAAACGTCCAAGGCTTGAGAGAAGTGAACATCCCACGAGCTAGTAACACTGTTTATACGCATCTCAGATGTGTATGATTTTGATGTAAATATGTGATTGTTGGAGTTGACTACAAATAAGAATCTGATATTAGCCAAATTCCTTTCGTTATTTTACAAAAGAACCAAATTAACAAATGAACCAATAGAATCCGAACCTCTCATAGGTGTTTTTGAGAATGCAGCAATCATGTCTTGACTAGAATTGAGTCAGGAAGTGTGGGTGGGGTGGCTGCTGCTACTGTCTACTAATAGCCGCTCTCTCTGTGCAAAGCAGCATGGAATAATCACGAGTACAAGCAGTTCCCTTATCAACAAACTGATTGTTACTAGTTTCCAGCAGCTACACAAACAAAACAATCCAAATATAGGTTAATGGCCTAATCAGACAATACCTTGTAGGAAAAGCTTCAGGAAACGTTCCTTTTATTACTAATACTTTGTCAGCCGATGCCACAACTCGGACAGCAAGTGATTCGGCTCCAGGGACCTGATATATCAGTAATGAAGGTAGATAGATGGTTATCATAATTGTTTGTCTAATACTTGCTCCAAAGTTGTTCAAAACACTCGGGCATACTAATAGAGGAAGCAGCAAGCGAAAGAGGACGCTGTAAAACTTACATGCATTGCTAGTGGTAATGAAAATTAAGTTTTATTTTTCTTAGAAAATTGTATATATTTAGTCATTTTGTTATTTTAGAAAAGGATAAGTATAATTGTAGATTCTGTGTTGACAACTATAGTAAAATTAGTCATATATGTTTTGTATTAAAAATAATTAAATTTATATGTATATAATATTAAGGCTTATGATTTTTAAACTAATTGGGATTAATAATTGATATCTTTAGTACTTTTAATTGATGTTAAAAGCTACAACTAGTAAACATTATCAGAGTTTATTCGGTTTATATCACTACATTACTACTTTTTATATTCTTATACAAAAATATAAAAATATAAATTATACTCAGTTTTCAATAAAACTAAAGTAAACTTTAAAATCTCAAATTTCATGTAAATCAAAACAAAATAGTTCTTCTAAAATAATATCTATATTGGAACAGAGAGAGAGTATAAATATCATTGAACACATAATCTTTTTTTTAGACACGCAGAAATTTGTTCTTAATGGACTTGTAGTCGTCGAACACATAATCTTCAATAAAACTAAAATTAACATCAAAAAATTAAACCATCATGCAATTTGGAAAAGATGACTTAATAAATAAGCTGGTATATTTCTATGCACATTTGTAAGATTCAACGGAAGTGTGTTCAAGGTATTGTGCTCGATGTTGCCGTTTTGTTGTGTGAGCTTGGAGAAGTGGAAATGATGGTCACAAGTCTCACAACAACAACCTTTAAAGTTGGACTCGAGTCAGACTTCAATTCCTTGGGTAGATATAAAACTATTTTCAACCCCCTCTTTAGTTTTCAATGTACTCTCGGAATTGTATATCTTCTCTATACGACTGAATAAAGCCAAAAAAATCCTTAAAGGATGTGCGGTATTGTGCATTCCATAACGATATAATAATATTGTATGTACTAGCCCATGCATACGAATGTGCATTCCATTATGATACAATAATATTTGTATGTTTTGGAGAACTTGCAAAACCTTCCCTTCCAGTCTTGTGGATAAACCAAAACCCTTGCAAAATGCTTCGAAAATAGTCATGGCATCAACCGATCTATACATGTATTGTTTTGTCCTTTTCTTTAACATGCATGATAGAAACATGGGATATTAGTCCTCCTTTTTAGTTGATGAGATTTTGAAATTAGCAAATAGACAAAAATGTGTCATAATACCACACGTTCTATAAACACAAATATATGAATTGATTTGAGTAATATACCAATATCTAGAACAATCCCTGCATTTGGTTTAATATTACTCTTTAGACACATAGAACAACCAACTATATTTGTGAATTTCTTTTGGTATCTATATTGATAGTCTTCTATGCGAATACGAGGATTGATTTTGGTTGCTATTATGATAACAAAAATGAATTATCATTTATGAACGTTAATCATACCTTAAAATACACTCATAAGTACACAAACCGTGTACTTGTGATCAGATTCAGTTATTGATAGAGAAAACAGCCATTAAAACCCTCAACTTTCAAATTAAAGCCAAAAAAACCTCAAATTCATGTTTGAGTCAAAAAAATCACAAACTTTCAAAAATTGGTCATTTTAAACCTCATATTTTGTTGACTTGGCCATTTAAGAAATCCGATTAGTCAACTGTTCAATCCGATTGAAAAATAAACGCATGTTAACTCTCTAAACGACATCATTTTAAAAATTGATTAAAACATTGATCAAACAACGTCTATTTGCTACTGAAAACATTCAAATCATCTCTTTCGCGAAAGCAGAGTCACAAATCAATGTCATCTTCTTCACTCTGGTTTCACGAAAAAGCCAGATGTTTTAAGTGTTTCAGGCGGAAAAAAATCGGTTGGTTAATGTTTTAATCAATTTTTAAAATGATGCCGTTTAAAAAATTAACATTCGTTTATTTTTTTAACCGATTTTAACAGTTGACTATTTGGGTTTCTTAAATGGCATAGTCAACAAAATATGAGGGTTAAAATGACTAATATTTGAAAGTTGGTTATTTTTTTGGCTCAAACATGAGTTGGAGATTTTTTTGGCTTTAATTTAAAAGTTTAGGATTTTAATGGCTGTTTTCTCGTTATTGATAGGTGATATAAGAAAAATAATAATTTTGACACAAAAAAAGGAGAAAAATAGATATAAATCACAGTCCCTGTCTCAATAACATAGAACTCAAGAAACTTGTCAAATATTATCATGAAATCGTCTTACAAAATCTATTAAATATAACAATGATAAGCACAAAAGAAGAAAAAAAGTAACAACCATAATTAAGAAAAAGAATTTGGGCTCGCCACGCAGTTGAAACCCCGGCCCATTGAAAAATGACTGACCCGGGTAAAAAGCGTACGGGTGGTACCTGAGCTGTATATAATGGTCGTCTCAGTCACTCTCACTTCTCCCCAAGCCTTCACAGATTCTCTCTCCAAAGATTCTTTTCTTTCTTAATGGCTGCCGCCTGTGTTAAAAACGCTGTTGTTTCGCCGGCGGCGGGATACTCTTTGTACGGTCGAATGTCTTTGAGGCGAGAAGACAAGAGGCGCTCTTCATCCCAAGACCAGGAACAACCCTCCTCTGACAACCAAGATCCAGCCGTGGATTTTGAGTTCTGTCCCGAAGATCCGGTCACAATGCTCTCCGCCGACGAGCTCTTCTCCGACGGAAAGCTCGTGCCTTTGAAGTTCTCTGGTCCGCCGGAGATGAGGAGGCCGAAGACTTCCACTGTCAAAACAGCGAATGCTGGTGCTGAACTGACACAGTCGCCGGAGATCCGGCGAAGGCTGGAGATGGAGATGTCAGAGCTCTTCTCTCCGAAAGCTCCTCGTTGTACGACCAAATGGAGAGAGCTTTTAGGCCTCAAGAAGGCGGCACATGATCAATCTTCTAAAAAGACCTCCTCTTCTTCTTCTTCTTCTTCTTCTTCTTCATCATCGTTCAAGCAATTTATTCACCGTGGATCTAAACCCTCCTCCGCTTCGTCTCCGGCCGATGCTACTCCGTTGCTGCTTCCGAAGGAGTCAGAGATGGCCTCTTCACGTCACTCTCTATCATCGTCCTCTTCTTCCTCCGGCCACGAGATCGATGATCTTCCGAGACTCTCGCTTGACCTCGACAACAACAAGCCCACTCCTAATCCCTTCGCTCCCTCCAGGATTAGATCAGCCAAGCCAAGGCGTCCCACCGTTGACGGATCACCGTCGGGGGTTGTCACCGTCACGGCAGATAGTCCGAGGCTTAACGCATCTGGTAAAATCGTGTTTCATGGACTTGAAAGAAGCTCGAGCAGTCCCGGCAGCTTCACCGGCGGTCCCAGACTCAAGCACCACCATGGTATCCCCAGATCTTACTCTGCTAACGTCAGAATCACTCCCGTTCTCAATGTTCCCGTTTCTTCTCTGAAATCAAGCATCTTCTTCTCCCAGATGTTCTCTTCGTCTCCGGTGAACAACAAGTCGCAGTTTCAGAGCAACGGGAAAAACCATACCAATCGAACCAGACTTGAACCGAAATGCGAGCTGAATAAGTAAACCGGTGCGGGTGGGGGCAATCTTATGTCTTTTGTTTTTGCGGGGTTTGTCGTGTAAAACTGATGTTTTATTTGAGCGCAAATTATGTAAATACGGTTTTAACTAATTCCATCTCGGGTTATCGCATTAATCACCTTTTAACTTCTGTCATAACCTCATCGAGCAACAATTAATTTATTACACGATAAAAGATAAAACAGTCAATCAAATATACTAGTACTACTACTATGTTAAGTTCGATGAATGTGCTTGCCATGTTTTGAACTGAATTATCATAAAATTGTTTGAATAGAAAAATATAAAATGACACTAAAGTGATGATTTGTAAGTACTGGTTAAGGGAGAAGTTCCTACAGTTTTAATTATTAGGGTTTCTGAAAAAGGCATATGCTAGAATCACCTTTTTGTGTTTCCTTTTCCTCCTCCTAATAATGTGTTTGCATGTCACTCAACATCTTTATTGCAAATCCCCCTCATTCTTTCAACACTTTCTACTTGAACATGTATGTTGAAAAGGAATACGACAACATAATAATAACAAGCCCAATTTTAAAGAAACAAGTACAATAGTTTAAGGAGAAAACAAAAAAAGGAATAAAGTGGAGAGAAAGTACTAATTGGAAGTGCATGTGTAGTTAGTAGAGTATAGAGCATAGACTGTTAAGTTGGTCGGCGGACCAAATCGATAGAATCAGTCACCATTAGAATCTTTAATCACTTTTTCCATTGTTCAAAATTTGACAGCGTAGCTTATCAGAACTTTTAAAGGATACCTACTAAGCATTTAGGGATTGATTACTCACAATTATTTTTTTCAATAGGATGATGGAAATTTGAACTAGATACTTCTGATTACACCCATAAGTTTGTTTATTTTATTAACAAATTAATCGATTTGATTTAGTTTCGTTAGTCTGATGATAAGACCAATTGGTTGTCTAGACAGTAGACACCAACTAAAATGGGAAACTCTTTCTCTCTGTCAGTCAACAACCTATTGTACAAGAAAAAAATGAAACTTAGTTGAAGCTTCAGTAATGACATTTTCTTCTTGAATCTGTTGTCTAGATAAATGTTTAGTGTAGTATAATACTATGTTTGGAGTTTGAAGAGACTGAAGAGGCAATTTTTTTTTTTTTAATAGTTTATAAGATTAACCAAGGGACAGATCTGGGATTACTGTTGAGGGTCAAAGCGTGTAGAGAGCTGTCATTCTAACGCAGTAGCTAGCTGCAGACTGTAAGTAAACCAAGTTCGTTCCGTCGAACAATTGATATTATTTTCAATAAATAAATAAAAATTAAAGTTGTTCGTGATTCTTGAACATCGTTTCTGAAATACCAGCCGTTGGATTCTCATTTCTCAATCGCCACAACATGACGACAAGAACACATGCAAATACACATTTGTGTATTTATAAAGCACAATTACATTCTGAGAAAATACTATTTTACACAACTTGGTGAGTGTAGTAGAGTTATCATATCAAGCACGGGGGCAACCACTTCATTAAGTCATGCTTTAAGCGAGACGTAGCCATTATTAGGTCAATAATAGGATCTACTAATACTGTCATCACTTTTATAAACGACAAAAAAACTAACCTACATATTTATTGTACGCTTGAAATAAACAAACCATCTAATGCAAATTGTCGGGTGGGTCTTCTTACTTTTTGAATGCCAAAAGAATCAAATCAATATAGATCTGAAGACTGAAATCAATGCCAAATTGTCTGAAACAAAATCCAAATTCAATCGCATTCAAATAGGTAGTCAAATACGGTGTCCAAGAATCAATAGCACATTATGTGAAGTAGACATTATAGAATGAATCATTTATAAACTGGAAAGGTAAATAAATAAATGTAAATGAAATGAATGAGAGAACGTGATGGTTCCCAGCGTTGTGCCCTCTGTAAAGATTCTCTACCTCCCAATTGATTCTCATTCTGCCCTTTTTGCATCTGTCTTCTTTTTTCTCTCTAGCTAATATACAATGTGACGACAAATGGTTTATGTAGCAAAGGCCGACAAAGAAGAAAATTTAATCGTTTTCTAAAGTATTTTAATCCACGGAACGGCGGTTAAATTAGCATATAGATAATATAGCTAATTATAATAAACTCTTCTTGATCATCCCCTCACGCTGTGTTTCCTAATATCTACTAGACTTGACACGTCATCAAATTCTGATTGCTATTTGCTCCACCTAACATCTTTATACAGCTCAGAAACCATATTTTCTGACTGTCTTTTGTAAATAAGTTTTTTTGTGTGATTGACCTATTTGGGATGCGGAACATAGGGACTAGTTAGAGAGAAGAAAGGACAACTTGAGCCGGGCTCTTAGCTGTTTGGTACATACAACCAGATGCAACGTTTGATGGTAATAATTGAAAGGTAATAATAAAAGAGGTAAGAGAGAACACAAGCAAACAAAATTGAAAATGTTTGTCTTCTAGGTGAATTTGTAGTGTATTAGTGTTTATATGTATATTTTGGTGTAACAAGTTGCAATGATAGAGCCTATATTTGAAGTTTATTGACCGATGTGTAAAAAACCCTGCAGGCCATTGTCTTGTCCTCTTGTTATCTTCCTCTGTACATCTACGTACTTTCTTGTTCCTGTTGCTCTCCCACTTTTGTCTCTCTCTCATTTATTATTCCTCTTTCTCTCTTAACTCTTTTCTAATTCTGTATAAAAATATCTAAGTTTAATAATCAGAGACGTCCATGGCTAATAAGCCACATACAATGCTAGTTCTTTCGATTTTGGGTCGTTCCGCACGACAATAAATGTGGTAATTTTCGGATACATTTAGAAAATTGACCATGCGACCACTATATAATTTCGTTTTTATGGTGTAGCTTCAATAACACAATATCACAATTTCGTTTTTGGTATGTCATTTACGGAGCCATGCGAACACTAGTAACATACCTACCAAACACAAACAGACTATCTAACCAAAAACACACTTTCTCTCCTTATTTCTCTTCCTATCTCTCTCTAACCTCTTACTAAAAATCTAATTATTCTTTTTTTGGTTATTTAGCAAATAAACCCTAAAAATATAAAGTTTTAGTAGAATCAATTTCTCTCTCTCTCTGAAAAAATATATTCTTACTTTTTCCAAAAGTTTATTGATTAGATTTTCAAAATCAACATTTCTTAAAAGTAATTTCTTTTTTTTTATCAATTTCTTAAAAGTAATTTCAAGAGATAAAATGGCCAAATCATGTCAGTCAAACAAAAACAATATTTTATCTGTTTTCAGCTTTTAAAACCTCCTCTTAGCAATTGGAAAACTATATGAAAGTTACTGAGGTAAATTTAATGTACTTGGAAAGGAGAAGACTATAAAGAATAATATTACTTTAATTATAATATATGTAAGAGAAAGCCAGATAGAAAACTTTGCAATATGATATCTTCAATTTCTGAAATGGATTGAGTAGAAGACAGTAAGCACTAGGCAATAATGTTAAGTTTTTTTACGGTTCTACTTTTTTGTCAGATTAACAAAAAGTTTTAAAGCTTTTAAAGATCTTATTACTTTAATTAGTAAACAAAAACGGACTAAGAAACTTATTGTATACTCTAATTTAACTTAAACCAGTTAACATATATTTCATTGATCAGTTAAAATAAGTAATTAGTTAAATACATGTTATTTGATGTTTTTAGAGAAAATGATGTCTGGAAGATAGGACCTCATCAGGTGGTCTTTCGCTGTCGGGAAGGGAAATAAAGCTGCAGACAGACTTGCAAGAGAGGTTATCTCCTTTGAGAATAATGTCTCTGTTTTGCCTGATTGGATCAAACCTTATGTTCAAGTTGATAAACATCGTGTGTAATCATTTGGATTAATGAAATGAAGTATGTTGAGCCAAAAAAAAAGAGAGAAAACGATGTCTTAAGCCGATGTTGCATGCTTCTGTTCATCCATTATTCTAATACTCTAATTTAAACACTCTTGACTATATAGTTCTCTTTCGACCAAAAAAAAGACTATATAGTTCTCTTTGATGCATAACCTAACAGATAAATAAAAAATTGAAAACATTAAATATCTCTATCAATTCTCTTAAATTTTAACGTACACTATAATTACCCTAAACAAATATCACTTTTTTTTTGCTAAATTGTAAATGTCATTAACAGGTTATGATAGTCTGATTACAAAGTGTTGCAATCTCATCTGCTCGAAAGTTGATCTAATGCAATAGGCCGCAAAAAAGAGTTTTAAAACCTATTACATCCATCTAAGAACTAAGATTGTTTATGGGAACAAACCTTAGAACTATAAGCAAGCAACAAGCATCGACTATTAAGTTCCTAACAAGCATCAACCATTACTTTTAATTTTGAGCATTAATTAACAGTTTAAAGATAAAATTCAAAGAGACTTGTGCTTGAGTTGAATCAGTGTCTCTCAGAGATTAGGGTTTTACTTGTTTAGGCTGACGTTTTTGTCTTATGATGGAGTTTACAACATTTCTCAGTTGGTGTAACTACTTCGGAAACTGAAACTACTAGAGAAATACCAGAGCAGTGGCGGAGCTACATGTACGGGAGGGGGGTCAAATGACCCCTATGAATTTGGATAAATCTTTTGTTCTACATGTATTTCAAGAAAGAAATGTGATGAAATCTTACAAATGACCCCTATAATATATGGTTGGAATCAAATTGACCCCATTGGAAGATCTGGCTGGCTGCGCCACTGTAGCAGAGTCTGAATAAAAGAGTTGTGTTGCGTCTCATTGTGCGTTGTGACGTGACTTTATTTTTTCTTCGAAGAAAGGAAACGTATTAATACATTTGCTTTTATTATTTCTTGGTCTTTAGTATGTTTGGGATTTCATGGCGTTTTAGGCGTGTACAAAACACAACTGTCTTCTTTACCGTTCTGAGGCCAACTCCAATCGAACGGGATAACATCAAATATGACGTGCTTTACTCTCCAACCGAACGGTAAACCCAACGGCATAAATAATTTTTTGGTGTTTTGTGAACAGTGTTACACCATATTTGGTGTAACACTGTTCACAAAACACCAAAATATAAAATAATTTTTTATTCTTACTTTTACCTGAAAATAATATATTTAAATAAATATATATCAGTTAACTATACTTTTAATATATCTTAATAAGCAAATTAACTAAAAATACAAATAAATATCATCAACTAAAATAATAAATTAATGAAAACATATAATTACATAATTAAAATTAAACACACATAAAATTACATAATTAAAATTAAAAACACAAAAATTATATAATTAAAAGTAAACACACATAAATTATTACTTAAAATCAAACACACAAAAATTACATAATTTTTTTAAAAAAAATACACATAAAACACACAAAATATAAATTTTAATAATATTCTTATAAATTCAAGAATTCTTAGCTCGGCATAGAAAAATTAAGGATCGAAAAGCGCATATTAAACTTCGTAATGATTTAATTGAACACTTATGGTCTGAATATACTAATTCCGAAAATTAGTATGACATATTTTATTTCTGGTTATATATATTTCATGCATTGTAGTTATGTTTAATGGATTGTAATCTTATATCTTTCTTAATGAATTACTTAATTATTATTATTTAACAAAACTAAATAAATTATTCCAATTAATTTCTTCAGTTTTCAAATTATTGATTAATATTTATTTTCTTATCAATTGGAATTTTATATTTTATTTGTTAATTAATCAGTTTTATAAACAATAATTATTTATTAAAACTATAAAAATAAACAGCAAACCAAATTTAATATTATAATAATAGATCATATTCTTTTTGGTGTGGAATTTGGTGTTTGTGGTTGGAGATGAAAAAGAGAGTGAAACACCAAATCACCAAATTTAGTGTTTTTTTCACACCAAATTTGGTGTGTAGATTGGAGATGCCCTGAGCAGAAAAATGGCTTTATTTCCATTTTCAGATATTTTTTTTAAAAAGATGAAAACCAGGCATTGATTGATCCACGTAGGATCAAGGTAATGACTAATGAGTCTTGGTTTAAGAACACTGGATAAAAGTTTCAAGTTTGCTAAAAAAATGGAAAAAAAATTTCAGGCAAGGATAAATAGTAGAGTAGCGACTCGTGAGTCCATTATAGGCCCACTATCAAAACTATTTCTTACTACAAAAGGAGAAATGATTCCACCAACTCTTGAATCGCGCAGATCGGAGAGAAAGGTTGGTTGGGGACAAGACTGCATGACATTGACAAAGCCTCTGCTGTTCACGAAAGTCCATCGGCAACAAAGTGAGGATCTATCATGACCTCATGCCAATATAAACCACATAAGCATATTACATAAATATACTTGTGGAGATGGAGTGTTGCGCAAGAGATCTTCTTGTGTTGCTGCTGCTGCTGCTGCGTTCGATTGCTAAAACTGTTGCTGCTTCCTGTTTTGGATTTAGGGTCAGGTAAAAGAGGACAGTTCTGAGATAGCTCAAAGGCAGAAGCTGGTTTACCGTGAGAGGGCCTTGTTCCATCTGGCGATGGATATCTCGTCTGTCGTTGCTGTGTTGAGGTCTTGATATCATATTTTCACGCTCATTGGCTTTTGAATTGCATGCTCTGGAACTCTTCTTTCAGTTGGTTTAAGGACCATCATCCTTTTGATATGAAGAAGGAATAATTTTTTTTAATGGCTTTCATTATGAAGAAGGAATGAATATATAAAAGCATTGGAATTAGATGGATAGTGATTGATCTCAATGGAACCGCAAAAATTAGATAGCAGGGGAGGTATACACAGCATACGCTGCCAAGAGGCAATTGATTCAGCTTAGGTCGTTCCAGAAGGGCCAGTTGGCTGCACCAAATGACCAGCAGGCCTAACGTCAGAACAGTTTGGAAAAAGGTTTACTACTGCTGTTGTTCGATACAAGTTTAGAGATGAATGGATTCGATGTCTTTGAAAAGGATATCAATGTTTCACTACAAGTCTACAATATACGCTCATGTTGTATATTTCTGAAGCTGGATTTAACTTTAAACTAATCTCAAAAGCAAAAAGAAAGAAATTAATTAACACCAATCATATGTGTATATATGTCATCAGAATCAGAACAATGAAGAAATAGCAATCCACAGAACAAATGATTTACAAAAAAAAACTTGCAGAATTCAAAAGACAAAAGGGATCCGTAATCTAGAGCTAGAAGACACAATCCAAAACGCAGCAGCAGCACATTGCAGCCAAACTGCAAAAAAAAAAAAAATCTATGATGTCCAAGACAAAATAATGTATATAAAAAATGATTTAGGAGATTTTTTTTTTTTGTCAGCGACTTAGGAGATTTAAAAAAAATATATAAGAATAATTAAGTGATATGGTTTGGTGAAAAAGATAAAAAAAGAATGCTTACCATCCACGTAAAAAACCACCACTGCCTTTGTTCTGCGTCTGATGCTGCACAGTTTGGGGAGAGTCACTCATCATCACCGGGTAACCCATCGGTGGCGGCGCCGTCACGTACGGTTTCTCTCTCAATGTCTGCTTCATTTCTGCATATTTTATAAGAAAACAGTTTATTCAACAAATGACAACAACACTTGTATATAAAAAGAGAATTTTAACTTACCGTTTTGCTGATAATAATGCTGAGCATTTTTTAGATATGTATGAGTTTGGAGAGCTGAAGATGAATACTATTCTTGGAGACTTGGAGTTGTAGATATTTATAAAAATCTTCAAAGTCTCTCTATATATTTATATACGTTCTTTTTGGTGCTACATTTTGCTTCTCGGGTAAGACATTAGCTGCTAGAAGGTGGTTGCTTTGTTGGTTCTCTTCTTCGAAACTGCCCATTTCACACCGACCAACGACGACGGAAACGCGTTTCAAATAAAACGACGACATATACTTGACATTTGGTCATCTTCGAAGTTTCCAGGTCAACGTATGTTTCTCGCCAGGAATTTTTTATGATAAAAGTTATTGACTTGTACGGCTCATTGCTGTAATGGACCCCTATACAAATATTTATTTCACAAGAACGGTTAAAACAATATTGCAAAATGGGCCCTAAATTTTCAGAAAGATACTCTAAATTCGTATAAAAAAGCTGCACAAAAAATTTGGACCCTATTTATTCTTCTTTGCAATGCTTTTTTGATTAGAAGAGCATCCTTCACAGTATTTCAAGATTATACGATGATATATACAAAACATAAAACAACCAAACCTTCATTATTCTGCGTCTATTGTTTCAAGATGGGATATGATGAATTGCTCTTCGGCATGTATAAGATGATGGATGTGAATATGACGAATTGCCCTTCATTATTCCGAGCCTTTTTTGTTTTGATCAAAGGTTTGTGAGTGCCATGTATCGATTTGTATCAAGGCGATTCGATTCTGCAAACATTTTACCAAGGTTTTGCAAATTTAAAGAGGAACTATTTGTTTAAATTTTTTTTGAAAATTTTAATTTTTACATTTAAGACTTTTTGTAATCATATTTATGTTTAATATTAATATAATAGATATAACAGTCCCTTAAATAATATAATATATTATTGTACCATACATTTATCAATAGGACATTATGTTGATTTAATAGTATTAATTATTTACTCTTTAAGTTAAAACGTAAGCTGGGACGTTTGATTTTAGAGTGTAAATAACTTAGGTTTCCCTTTAAAATTTGACCCAAAAATGTTTGCTTTTTAAAAAGACGAATAAAACGCTTGGCTAAACAATAACAGAGCATCACAATTTTTCATTACAAAACCAACGCAATAAGCGTTTCAGTAATTGTACTACAGCCTTTTAAGAATCGAATGAAAAGCTTTCTTTCTTTGTCTTGGTTCTAGGCTAGCTTTAAGAATTGAAGCTTTGTGCTGAAGCTTTCTTGAGCTCAATAGCTCGTTTATAAGGCGGTGCGATCGGAGGCTGAATCGGGTCCAGACTCCGGTACGATGATCCATCTGCCTCCTTAGGGAGTGGGTACGACCGGTCTGAGTCATAACCGCTTAAGTCACCACATGCCAAGAATGGAATATAAACTTTGTTGGGTCCTTCAAGCCAACCACTGCTGCAATCTGCAGGGTACCAAGAATGTAGAGAAAATCATGAACAGATTCTTCTTAAATGTGATGTAAGAACAATGAAATTCATATTTAAGGCGAGAGTTTTGTTGAGGAAGAAAGAGTCATTTTTTTGAAAGTGAACTACTCAATACTGCCCAAGTTAGGGTTCTGATCTTGAAGATGAAGTGAAAGAGAGTTTTGTTGAGAAAGAAAGAGTCATTTTTCGAAAGTGTACTACTCAATACTGCCCAAGTTAGGGTTCTGATCTTGAAGATGAAGTGAAAGAGAGGTTTTACCGAGATCGCTTCCACCTGAAGAAGGGCTTCCGACTTTCTCCAAGAGACGATGCAGATCTCTCGGGTTAAATCCTTCTGGTGGGGAGTAATTTTCGCAGACCGCAAAAGCCTCTATTCAAAAACAAAAGTCCGAGAAATGCAATCAGAAAAAGGGGGAAGCAATTGACATCTTTGATGGTTAAACCTGTTAAGTGTAAGCATATCATACTCTTTTTTTTACCTATACTAGAATTGCGGCTGCTTTTAGGTTTCGCAAAAGTCACAGTTGGGAAAAACAACTTCAGCTGCATACAAAAACAAACAATCAGGTCACTAAAAGAAACCGTGTTAGTTAATTTCATAAGCATAAATTACTCTAAAAGAACTAACCTGACAGTACAAGAGACTTGTGTCTTTTCCACGGAATATTTTTGCAATAAATTTTCCACCTTCTTTAAGAATATGCGTTACAATTGTTAAGCCCTAACGAACAAAAAAAAATTATCGTCTGTTGTTATCCATGAAAAACATGCTTTTTAATGCTTAAACATGACATGCCGATTATTTGTAATCAGAAAGCTAACACCTTACCGCCAGTATGAGTTGGGACTGGACAAATTCATCCATGTCGTGCAAACCGGTAACTGCCAATCAATTTGTGGAATTGTGTTATTTTCGATAACATTTGGTGAAAAACTGAACAGTGAAAAGGAGTATAACTAGTGCTTTACCATCTGGAGCACCATCACAGACAACCAGATCAGCCTTGCAACCGTCAAAATGTCTAATGACCTTGAGAGGAAGAAAAAAATAAAACAGAGGAAGGTAAGCCATAGAAACAAACACAAACTCCAAGCATAAGAGATGAGGAATAAGGAGATGAGAATGAATAAAAAGATAGGAGTCAAGAAAATATCACCACTTCGGCAGTCCGAGCATTAGTAATGTCCCCTTGAACTTGGATTACACCTTCGATTGGGGCCATAGGCTGCAAATCTATGGCCACTATAAGAGGAAGATCTTCTCTGCGAAGTGATTCAGTAACAACACATCAGTTTGACTTTCTCAACAAGTGTGAACTACTAAACGAGATAAACAATAGAAGAAAAAGGACGTTCAAGTGTGATGGTTATTTTACACAATATAAAAAAACTTACTTTGACTCAGCTGAATACTTTGCAGGAAGGTACAGTTGACGACTCAGAACCTACAATGAGGACGCTGAGAAGATTCAGAAACTGTTTTCTTTATTTTATCAAAAGAAGAATTAGACCATAAATTCTAGATAGCTTGATTTTCTCAATAGGTATCAACTCATGTATTATTCTTCACATATTACACTAAGTGAGCTGAGTTGTCAGTTAGCTAATAACCGAGATACCAACTCAAATAATATCCTCTGAAAATCTAAAAAAGTAATAGCTAGAGACATACTGAACAGTTCTACTATGCAGAAAGATGGACGGTAGTAATCATAAGAGATTCGAGAACTCAACACGGTCGATTCAAATTATGCACCAATAAATGAAGGAAAGAATAAAAAACAAATGACAATACCTGACTCCAGCTACCAGGTGCAGCACATAAATCTACAACCCTCTTCACTCCTGCATAATATCAAGAAGACAAATCAGGAAAGCTTACATCATCGTCTATTGATAATTGATAATTTTTTGGGGCTTAAAAGAGCTGCACGCAATGAATAAAGATTATATTGACTAATGATGATGTCTGGAGAGATAAGAGTTTGGACAAGGATTAACGTGAGGCAATTCAGTGGGATCTGATGGTTAAAAGGATAGAGAGAGAAGACCATGAAAAATGTTGAATTCCTCATCAATCTGAAGAAGCTTAAAGGCACTTCTGGCACGCCATCCTTCTTCTTTCGCTTTCCGATAGTATATATCCTAAACTCTCACCCAACAAAAAAAACAACTAGTTTAATTTACAGGAAGCTAATAATAATATATAATGAATCAAAGGAAGGAAGGGCGGGCGCACCCTTTTATCCCGAGAAGCTTTTCCCATGTCTTTTTGTAAAGATTTACTGCACAAAGACAGATATAAGTCAAAGGATGTCTCAGAGGCATTCTATCGAACACATTAAGGGCACAACGAATTCACAGATTTGTTTAGCAGCAAAGCAGAATTTTTAAAGCTAGAGAGCCAAAGTGAATCAGACCAAACAAATTTTTGCTAAGCTAAAATCAAGTACAAAAGAAATTCTCATCATCTAGAACACAGACAAACTTAAGTAATAAAGTAGCGAAAGGTCTGAACATCACAGGCGATACGCACTTATCTTGAGGGAAAGCGACGCAAGGGAAGGGAAAAGGGAGGCGCCGGCGGAATCGTTTTAGAGCTAAAAAAGTAACAGTCGCTCGCTCTTCTTTGTTGGGTTTTCGTGGGCCATCAATATTCCGATAAAATTTCGGCCCATTTAATTAAAGGTTTGTCTTTAATTCGTCCGTTGGTTCCCACAAGCTCACTCTTGTGTTATTAATAAGCTTGACATTCATCCATCCAAATATTCTCATTCAAGCTTGAGCTTTGATTTCATATGTTGTCTTCTCTTTATTTAGAAATATTTTAAGTACATCTACCTCATTGAATATTATCTATTACAAAAAAGAATCTTATTGAAATCAGCCATGACTGAATTGGTCATGAGAAGAATAAACGAGTGTGATCAGTATTCAAAGTTGTGTATGAAGGCATCATATAGATAGATAATCAACGCCCGCTTGTGAGAAGTCCTTTAAAGGATATGTAAAGATCATTGTTTTCTGTCCCGAATATTTCCTCCGCTTTCCTTAACGTTTCCTGTGGAGGAAACGGAAGATTCAAATACTAAAACCAATTATACAAAATGGGGGTTTGATTTTATTACCTCACGGCTCTGCTTCCTAGCGTTTAGTTCCTTGATATTAGCCAGGAACGCGCTGAACTGCTCGTAAGACAAACGGCTCCTGCCCCCACAATCATTCATTCATTCATTCACCCTTCTTGTTAAGCAAAAAAAAAAAAGAGTATTTCATAAAAATATTTTTGAGTATTTAAAACACATACCTGGCTTGTCTAAAGAACTCTTTCCCATCAATCCTCGCATGGCGAGCTGTGTATAATTAAAAGACATTATAGTATGAGGAAAAAGAATTCAGGAATAATGCACAACAGGTCAAAGAAGTTGTAGTAGAACCTGAAGTAGAAGAATGAGAGCGAGGAGGAGAGTTTGGTAGTGAAGATTGCTGGCTTGACGAAGAAGACCACATGCGTATATGGTCATACTGTGAAGCTGTTGGAGATGCAGCTCCTGAGAAAAGCTTTGGAGATGATGCAGCAGAGTAGCTTCTCGGAGATCCACCAGCCGATAAGATCTTCGGTGTTCCACTCCCGGGCGGAGTCAAAGAGGCTCTTTGCCTTAAACCTGTTTCATTAAACCATTTATTTCATACATACATACATACATACATACATACATACATACATACATACATACATACATACATACATGAGAAGAAGAAACACTGTTAGCTAGGTAAAAGATCTTTCTTTTCAGCTATAAATATCATCAAATGTTTTTCTTGTGCTGCCAAAAAAGACTAATTAAATTGTTGTCGTGAACCATACATGAATTACCTTGGTGGGGGTTGTTGGAGAAAGAATCGGGAGTGGATAAGCCATTTGAATTCTCATCTACAGACCAAATAAGATGAGAACAATCATTTCATGGACGAGAGAGAGACACCTCTTAAAACAAAACAAAAGAGGTAGCAGTGAATGTGAACAAGCTTAAAATACCTTTGTCTCGAACAACCTGTCTGACATCAGTGCTGTCGGTTTGCTGTGAGAAAAAAGGAAAAAAAAAGTATGTACGATGAGACTGTGGGTAGAGATATATACAAAGAAAGAAAGAGAGGAAGAAAGGAGTGAGTGATTGATTGGTGAGCATTAAGATACATACAGATGGATTGTCATCATTCAAAGACTGCATCAATTGTCTCTTGAATGCTTCCAGCTACAACAACAAAAATGTTATGACAAGTAATGAATCAAAATAAATAAAATAATCTAATCATCCCTAACATGAACAAGAGATATAAAAGAAAGGAGGTGCACACCTTTACACAATCACGACCGAGTTTCTTGGCAGTGATCGCCAGCGAATCTCGCTCTTGTCTTAGTTTCATCTTCACAATTTTCAACAAAAGAAAAAAAACAATATTAAAATTCGCATACTCATCAAAGTCAAAGAAAAAGTCAACTACTCTCTGAGATTGATTAATTCTTTTCTTCTTCTTACATTTTCGTCGAGGGCATTCTTCAAGGAGGAATCAGCCTCATGGTAAAGTCTTTCCAAGGAAGATGCTCTACCTTCTAGCTCGTACACAATCCTATCCTTGTCACCAAGCTTCTGCGTCAGGACCGAAACTTGGGACTCCAGATTGGACACCCTCGATGCGATGGCCATTGATGTGATCTTCCTCGCCAGATCCAGTTGTTCATATGGATCCGTGGGTATCACTGCCAGTATCTCGTCCGAGAGACTGAAGTCTGGTCCACCTCCACTTTGCGACATCTTCACCGAGGATTCCGACTCCGATCCCTGAGCAACTTTTTTTTTCAATTTTTTTTTTTGTTTTTATTGGAGAGATAGAGACAGAGACCGTCACATTTTTTCTTTTGTCTCTATTATATTCACTTTTTTTTTCATCGATAATGAAACCCTGTCTCTTGCAACTTCTATTTGACATCGTCTTATTAAACCCCCTCTTACAAGTTTCATGTTTTAAACCCCTTAAAACTATATCTTACAGTATTTATCTAGAAGACCTCGTCTAAAACCCCTACTTAAAACATTCATGTTTTAGATACCTTAGCTATATTTATTATTTACTAGGGGTTTGCCGGCTCTACGCGCCGGTTTTGCTAATATTGTTATGATTTGATTATGGTTTTATAATCTATAACATTTCTCAAAAATATTTTAGAAAACAAAATATGTATATGATCTTATGAAATTTATTAATTTGATTGTAGTCTTTGCAAAGTTACTAAGTAAAAAATTAAGTTTAAATATATGCATGACAGTTTGAAAATGAAATAACTGAATTGTTTATTATTTGATTCAAACCTATTAATTTAAATTATGATTTATATAATTTATAAATGTGGAATTCATCTTACAATGATTATATTAAATTAGAGTTTATACATATATATTTATATGTATATATATATATATCTCAATAATTATATATGATAGTAAAGATGCCTAAAAACTTAAATTGATAAATCCATGCTAGTTATGTAAACTGCATTTTTTATTTATCTTTTGTTTTGCGTAATTTCATTTGGAATAAGATGAACTTTTTTGTCACGTTTTATACTATCAGCTTTGTCTTTGTTCGGTTCAACTCGGGTTATTCTTCAGTTATCGGCTAAAATAGAACCGAATCGAAAACCCAAAGTAAATGATATCAATTTTGTTTTTGGCTAGATCCGTAACTGAACCGATATTCTTACTTTGGATCGGGTTCGGATTAGAGATTTATGCCCAAACCTAGTTTTGTATATTGGGGTGATGGGGAGGTGTTAAAATAGTTTGATTCTTTAGAATTTACTAGGTTGATTTCAAAGAATTATATTTTGTGGGCAGTGCTTAAGATGCTAATTTCAAATAATCATAGGTGTTATATTAACCGCTATTTTCTTCTCACTCTAGATTTGTCAAAATTAAGAAGTTGTGACTATATCAATTTTACCAATCAGATATATGTTGATCGTAAAGATACATTCGAAGTTGGTACGGTGTATTTTTAATCCTAAATCTTAGTATTAAGAATTTGGAAATTTTGATATTTAATTTTGTTGAGTAATTATTTTGGATGATGTAATTATGTTGCCATCTCTATTTGTTAAGAACATTATTTAATGTTTTTATTGTGTTATATCGTAATATGTAATATGTTTTGTATATAATAGTAAATCTTCTGATGTAAAGCATATTAAATTTCAATAACTTTGTATTTGTTGTTAAGATTAACAGCTTAACGTTATAAATTGTATTTTATTTTTTATTTAAATTATTTGAACATTATTCTTTGAGATGTTTTGTGTTCACTCTCCATATTTTGACATTAATCCGTCACTACCTATGTATTTCGTTACCTTTTTCTTGTGCTTTGCTTTTCACCCTCACCAAAATAATTCTCGTCTTTGTGTGTTTGTTCTTCCTCAGATTGTTTGGTATTTGTTATAGATTGAGTTTATAAGTTTTATGTTGTGTGGTTGTTACTCACAGTGTTATAGGTTGTTTTGGTCAATATTGGCTGCTCCTTTTCTTACTTAGATTTTTGTTGATGTTAGGAAGTGCATCTCCTTAGGTTGGATCAGAGTCTAGTCGTCGTTGATGTTGATTTCTTCTTCGTTAGCTTACTGTCGATAATTCGTGTTCGATTGGTTTTCAAGATCTGGTTTTTAATCATCAGACTTCTATGCTCTCTTTTATAGTTTGAGGTTGGCTCCACGATTTGCTGATTTCATCACTGCTCGCGTTTTTAGTGTCTCTCTATTTTGCCAAATTTGTGACTCCAGGTTTAGATAGTGTTTTTTCCGTGTATGCTTTGTAGATTTATAATGTTGTGTCTGGTCTCAAGTTTGGGCTTTGGTTTCTTGGTGGTTAACTTTCATTTTCCCTCCTTCAGGTTGTATGTTTACTTCTCCTGTTTTTCTTATTATAAGTGTGAGAAGTTACATTATCGGAATTTTGGTCTTTCTTATCTAGAGTTTTGTCGTTCTCCGCTGGTATGAACGTTTTTTCAGTGCTTGTTTAGTTTGTGAGGTGCTTCGTATATCTTAGCTGGTGGTTGCGCTTATGGTGTGTTAAATATTTGTTTTCTTGTTTTATGGTGATTTTTACCTTCTGTTGAATATTCTTGCTCTAACACGCTTTCTTGGTTTTTTGTATTGGTCTTTGATCGTGTTTCTTTGTATTCGAAAGATGCTTTGTCTCAGAGTTTATTTTTCTACTCTTTTCCGACATGTCCTTGATATAACCAATACATTCTATGATAAAATGAGCTAATGATAAAATGAGCTAAGTTAATTTTTTGTTCTTGATATCGTTTCAGTTCTAAACATTTACTTAGTGTGTCTTTGGCATTTTTTTTCATGATTATATAGATTTTATGTTTCGATCATGAATTGTTTTTCTAGTTTATTTTTCTTAACTTGGTAAATATTAAAATAAATATATAATTTGTAAATGAAATAATAGAAAATAGTAATAACTAATAATATAGTGAATTTTATGTTATTTTTAGTTGTAAATAAATTAAAAATTAAAATTTATTTATATTATTTTATTCATTTTGTATTTTGTAATTAATAAAAGGGATTATCAAATTTAAGAAGATGATGATTATTGTTAAAATGATTGGATATTGCACAATTAGAAAGTGGTGAACCAAATTGTAATAATCTAAAAGAAGAAATATCTAAAATGTAAAAATATATAAGAAATGGATACATGTCAACAAAGCCCCTTTCCACATGTCATAAGAAAAGAGAAAAGTCTATTTTATATATATAGATATCTAAAAGGCTTCGGCCTCTGTTATTTGACATTTAAAACCCCCTCCTTTCAAAATCTCTTCCACTCTTTTCAAAACGAAACTGGACCAAGTAATAATTTGCCCAAACAAACAGCCAAGGGAAAATTTGCCTCGTCTAAAAATCAATTTTACACAAAACAGCTATGAACATGTGTTTCAAGGGTACAACATACACAACTGTAGTGATAATCTTTTTGTATAACCTGTTTATCATCATTGTTTTTCAAAAATTGATTCCCTCTTGGACTTGTCTGATCAGCATCAGTCTGCGTAGGGCTGCGAGTCCATGCACAAATGCACCAACTTTCTCTGGTACTGCTGAAAGTATTCGCAAACCGCCGCTACTTCTTCCTTCTCTGGTTCTAGACCTGGTAGATCCGTCATTACTGTCCCTAATTCCCCATTACCCTCTTCCTCCTCTTGGCTTGCTAGCTCAGTTACGATTTCTGAATGGATCTCGTTACAGGCCAGCACAAACATGGCTACTGTGTCCGGATGTTGCACCTCCTTGAGAGCTGCAAGCGCCTCTTGCAGGGAACCAGCGGCCACATATAAGATAAGTGCCCTACATCCATTCAAACGCAGTTTCTTTTCTCACAAAAGTGATCTCTTCTTTACGATGAAACTATGTCTCCTTTTTTTTTCTTTTAATTTAAACAGTAATAAGAAGGTGATACGGTACCTCCACACATTGTGTTCCGCGTGGAGAACATGATCAGCCCACCTCTGCAGTACCCTGAGTAGAGAGAGAGATAATAGTTAACGCAAGCGGCACGAGATCACTACAATTACTAACAACAATTCTCGGAAATAACAATCAGATTCGAGAGAGTGAATCCGCAGTAAGAAAATACCTGGCATAATCCGATCCTGCTAAATGTGTGGCAGCCAAGGTAGCAGCATCGGTCCATCGCCCAGAATCTTGAAGCTGAATATAATATAAATACCATTAATGTGTTGCCCATTGTTACTAAAACACTCCCTAATAATTGGTAAAGTTGATAATCCTAGTCGAAGCACAGAGTTCAGAAGATAATACAATATCTCGTATTACAAAGGAAACAACGAAGCTAACCTGTGAACAAGCTTCTTGATGTCTTCCAACCGCGCATAGAAGATGAGTGCCAGTGAGCGAATTGTCCGTCCTTACCATGTTGGCTGCAACAACCTACATATGTGTGTAACAAAAGTGAACAATGGATCTCTTCTTTTTAAGAAAACAAAAGACTATCAAATATGGTAAAGAAAGATACCTTCAGAGCAAGGTCGAGAAGAGATTTAGACACAGCTGAAGAGAGTGCAACGGCTCGGAGAGCATTTGGATAGAAGTATGGAGAATCTGGAGCAGATGTAAGCAGCAAACTAACAGCAGCTTCCAAATTTCCAACTGATATCAGCCTGATCACAAAGCAATTCACTTGTCACCGCAAGATCTATAGCTTGTAAACTTTGATTCAAAAACTAAAACCTATAAACTTTGAATTGTAAGTTTCTGGTCTAGTTTCCAAGGACAAACTTTATGACTATAGTTAAAGAGACTATAATTAAAGAATTTAATTCATGTTTAAGAAGCTTAAAGCATGACTCGTCCAGCTATATTTGCACAAACATCGTGAGACCTATATATTTGTTGAACTTACAGTCTATGATAGCAAAATAATCATGCATTGGGTATCTAAACATATGATCTCTGGTCTTCTTTCTAGCTTTGAAAATACCACTGCCTTCGTCACCATAACTATCAAAGAAGAAGAAACTATTTGCATCTGAAAAATTGCATATTCAGTTATGATGCGAGATAGGCACAATTTCTCTCAGCTTAAAGACTTCTAAAATATATAGTTTCCACTTCATAAAAGAGCTAATATAAAAAGCAAACAAAGATTTTCAGGTGATAAAATGAAAACATTATAAACAAAAAAAAAACGAGCTGAAGGTGAAAAACTAACTCGTGTACTTGTTTCTGAATGCAATCCTCCCCCTCCAATTTTTCATGCCAAGGAAGACGTTCATTGGCACGTGTCCATAATTCTTCTCTCTCAAAAGCCATTAATCTAAGTGAACCATCGCACTGTTCATTCAAATGAGTAATATAAGTTCACCAATAAACACATTGCAAATGAAAAATCAATGATCTAAGCAAAGGAACTTAATTTCCCAAATAAAAGCTCGACTAAGTATCCTTGTAGAAGGGAATGGCTAGAATGAAAAAAATTAAACTGACCATAGAATCTATCTTCCTGGCTTCATGGGGTGACGAACTAGCAGATGATATTTTACTCGGCATTGATGTTTCATCAACTCCTGAGGCCGAAGGAGGGGAAGGCATTTTCTGCGGTGACTTTCTCATCAGCTTGTTCATCAGATGGCGAATGGCTCGAGGCAATTGCAACCAGAAATAAGCTTCTGATGTTTCGCCAAAAACTGCAGCCGCAAAAGCAAATCTTGCAGCATAACCTTTCTTGACCACATCAGCATAGATTTTTGCTCTTTCATCATCCAACAAGCAACCTGGGATGAAAGAAATTTAGAGCGGAGTAAGAAACTAGAATACTGAAACAGATACCTAGAACGAGAGACGTTAGTCATTACTGATACTGTACTAAAAACAGAAAGCAACCTTCTTTCCGATAGGGTTCTAGTATCTTCAGTAGCATCTCTGGCACTACAGGGTCTCCTAAAGGTGGCAACTGAATCATGTAGCTCCGAAGATCTTTAGAGGATGAGGCCATTCCACGGATCAAATGAGGCCTTTTCTCCAAACTGGTGCTACAAGTATTAAACCAAGATGGTTTCACTCCCAACTGTAAAATCATCCGTAGTGCCTGCATGCATAATAATTTAGAACATTGTCAAGAGTAATTGGGTAACAGTATTGTAAATCGGAAGCTAAACTCTCAGAATCTTTCTTATGTTATCTGGGCTCAGATTATAGACAATAGTACTTGTACGTGATTTCAGTAGTGAACCAAGATTGAGTACCACAAAGAATTCAGAAACAAGAAGTATTTCCTAGTAAAGAAATTTACCAGCGCATGTGGTACAGGAAGTAGGATAGGGGAGTACATAGGCATAGGGCGGAATCTCTCCTTTACAGATTTAGACTGGGGCACAAAGCCACCCTTCTTTTCATTTCTGCAAAATCAGAAGAAAAAGGTTGGAAAAATAAGATAGCAGAAGTGACTGTAGCCAATTTAGGCTTGGATCAATAATAATGGCAAATCCGAAAGAAGATCCTATATTACATGCCTAACATAGACAGACAAAGTAGAAAAACTTAGACATTCTATACAGTTTTAGTTATATGGGGAGAAACAACAGATAGTGACTTTAAAAGGATCTAGTCCTAATCTGAAATCATTCATGCGACTCGAATACGAATAAATTTCCAGAAAGAGCTGGTGTATACATACACAATAACCTCAACGAGACGGAATGTGCTATCAGCTCCAGCAATGCATAGAACAAGTGGATCATTTTTATCAGTTCTCAGAGGCAACCAATCAAGTTCCAGTACAAGGGTGCCAGGAATCTGGGGCTGCAGAAGCGACTGGGCTACCGGATCTGGTGAATCCTGCAGCAAAATTCAGTAGCAACTGTCAAAACAGATATTTTAGGTTGACCGAAACATATTTCAAACACAAGTATCAATAAAACCAGTATTATGCTCGTTTTCTCCGAAAATTGCAGAACATTCGTAAGATAACTTTGAAAACACAAGACGTGCCCAATTTATAGGAAATAGCGAATTCTCTTAGGACTCACAAGATCATATACAGAGAATGTATTGTCATTAAACAGCACAGCTACACGCCCTCGGCTGCGATCTCCAGCAACAACAGGTGAGAATTTGATTCTACGTACTCCGTCTCTGTGACTATTAAATGCAGATGACTGTCCAGTTGTTACATCCCACCATCTTATGTTTCCTGATCTATCTCCCATAACCTGAAAAAAGAGAGCAAAATATGATTTCCCATGGAAAAATTAAAGAGAACTGGATAGTGAAAAGAAACGAACCACATGAGGTAAGCGATAAGCCATGGCTGTAACCAGTCCATCTGAGGGAACAAATGAAGTAGATGGCCACTTTGGTCTAGAAATAGAAGCGGGTTAGTAAATATAGAAGCAAGATTACATAACAATCAAAGTTTGAGAAGGTGATTGCTATATTCATGTGAAACCGAATGAAAGAAACTATCAAGCACTGAAATGTCCACACTTTTTTCTGAAATCGGACAACGACGATCCATTTATCATCTCACCTTTAAAAAAAAGAAATTAGTGATGCATGACATTAGAGACAAATCATAAAACAAAATGTAAAGGGATTGCTACGAGGAAAATTTTTTTCAGCAGCCCTAAAATATAATCTGCATTGGCCAAGGAATTTATGAGCATCAGAAAGGGATTACGTATTCGCTCTGTAGCGGATCTTTTACAAGACTTGGCTCTGGCTCGTTTTAATTGGTTTCGAAGATACAAAGAAAAAAATTTCAGAGCAACAATTGAGTTAATGGAACAATCTTTTATACCTGAAATCTCGAATCCTACGTCCTTGGACTTCGAATACTCCAAGGGCACCGTTTACTAGTGCAAATGCAAAACTCTCTACAGTTTCCTCATGCGACCCATCCGACTCTGCAGATATGTTAAATACCAACCATTAGAAAAGATGCATCAACACTGGGCAAAGTTTAAAATCACAGTTTTAGTGCCATAATTATCTCACTGGAGTCCGCTGAAGCAGTTACTCCTTCAGATGCAGGCGGAAATTGTTTGGACGGACCGCTTTGAACTGGGCGTGGAACTGCTGGAAGCGTCCATTCTACTACCGTAAAAGGAAGAGCTAATGATCTAAGCTACACAATAAGAAGGACAACCAACATACAAGATCGATTAGAATACATAATCTCGAGAAGTTAATAAACACTCTAAAGTTAGACCTGACGTGTTTATAAACAAGCCTCAAATGCAAAAGCATATCTATGTAAAGAACACATATAATTCCTGTTTTAACCCATTCTCCACATTATCATTATTTTCGTCTTGCATTAATAGACATTGAGAAAGCTAGGGAGAGGCAAGAAAAGAGGCCACATAGAGTATGTTGCTTAAAACGACCCTCTAATTTTCAAAAGGTATTCAAGAATAATCGAACCCAACAGGTATTATGATGTTCGAGACCCAATATGAGTAGTAAGTCACGTAGAAAAAAACATATATTCTTCGGGGTTTGAGCTCACTCACCATGACTGGATGCTTGGTCATTGCCCAAACTTCTACAGGAGCATCACGGAACAGAATTAAAAGATACCTGAAATAAAACAAATATTTTCTCAGCATTGAGCTCTGGACCCATTACTTATACTTTTACAATAATACCTCATCCTTAACATAGTGAGCCAGTATCTTCTATAACATGTATTACATATACCTACGTGAGGCACTGTTTCTAAGCTTAAACTATCAATGACAAGCTGGTAGCTTGAAGTGCACAAAGCCATTAGTTACATTATAGGCATCAATATCTCGAGCAACCTAAATTACATAAAAATCCAACCTTCCGGAAGAAGAAGTTCTAAGAGCCCTTATGGGAGTACGCTCTGGCTTTTGTAAATCCCGAAATGGTTTATTCAACCCACTCCTAAGACAGGTAACAACAAGCTTATTTATGTAGCCTCTGCTTTTGTCATTCACCTGAAACCACAAAACAATGCAAGATGATGGATGTTCAATTCACAAATCTATTATTTTTTTGTTAAGCTACTGGAAATAAAACAAAACCAAACACTCTTCTAAAGCCTAAAAGTAACCAATCCCAAATCAAAAAATTACTAGGAAAAAAACAGAAGAAAGCAATGAAACGTAACTTGATCCCTTTTAAATTATTGTGCACACCTGACTATAAGAAAATGAGACTAATCTTGAATTTCCAAGCCACCGAAGTCCCCTAACTACGCCCGTATGAACCGAAGTGCTTGCAGCAACAGCATTTGTGGATACATCAACAACATCGATTGTTCCGTTCTGAGTTCCCAAAGCAACCAAAGGAATAGCTGCCGCAGGAATGTTACCCCCTCCTTCATTTGAAATCAACCCGTCAATCAATCAATTTAGTATTCCTAGGAACATTATCAGTATTAAGTATACAAGGGAGAATATAACTAACTCGCTAGGGTTGCTGTAAGAGAAGGAGATGGAACAGCAAGTGTCGAGACTGTGGAAGAAAGAAGCTGAAGCTGTCCATCCAGGCTGATCTGCATTGAGCGTTGTAAAAAAAAAAAGTAAAGGTCACTAAACAAGTATAGTGGAAAAACTACCGTAAAGACTGCTAACACGAAACTTCTATCCTCTGGAGGAGCAACCAATAAGTAATTATCAAACTAGTTAACACATAAAACCTTCCAGCCACCAACCTTAAATGATAGGTCTGATTTGCCCAAGGAGGAAGTTGATGTGGGGCCTCTGCTTCGACTTGTAGTTGCAACAACTAGTCCCTGATCCAGATCTGAGGAATATTTTTTCTGTATTGCTTCAGGATGTGCTGCTTCAGTGCCAATGTCCAAGTCTGATACGTTTTTCAGAGAATCTTCAACTCCTTCAGCACTTAAGACCCACTTCCATATTTTACCGTCATCAGAGAGGGAGATAAAAGTAGTCTTAGAGAGAAGAAGGCTTTGGTCGTAAAAGTCAAATGGGTTATCAAAATCAAGAGAGGAAGTTCCATCGGGGTGAAGTTTAGTAATAGTATGCATGGTGGAATCCGAATGACTGAGGAGAATAGACAGAGCTGAAGGAGAAGGGATGGACATTCCAATAGATGGCAAAAACTCTTCCATGGTACACATGATATGCACCTGTTCTCCTCTGCAATGATATAAATAATAAGCAGCAGTAGTTTAGATGAATATCCAAGTTTTAACAAGTAAAAAAGGGGACTCAATCTCAATCTTACTGTTGGCGACGCCAGATGCTGAGCCTACCATCGAGATGAGCACAATAGAGCAACTCCTTGTTGGGATCAGGCAAGACATCCATAAACTTGGCGCAACCGCGAGGTAAAGGCGTGGAAGAGAGAGGCGTCTCGTACTGGAGATCAAACACCACAAGCTCCCTGGGGAAGGTCACGAACAGTATGTTCTTCCAGTGAGGGGAGAAGGCAAATCTGGCAAAGTAGAGGGGAAAGGCAGCGGAAGCAGGTGAAGAAGAAGAAGAAGAAGAAGGAGAAGAGCCATTGCTAATAGCATCTCTTTCAAGCCTGAGAAGGTCAGAGGAATCAGTCTTGATCTGCATCTCCTGGATGACGACGTCATTCTCAGTGTCTCCGAGTACCTTGATGGACAAGAGGAATCCCTTGAGTCCAAGTACGCAGAAATGGCGAGAATCGTAGGGATCGCGGCGGAGGCAGGAGAGAACCTCGGAGCCGGAATCGTACTTCCAGAAAACGCCGTCGTTGGTGTAGATAGAGAGGAAGGAAGAGCCCGAAATGGTAGCGAGGACATGAGTATCACGACGAGCCTGGACCCAGCAGAGGTCCTGGACGCCAAGCTTGGGATCGGAAGAGGGATTAAGCCAGACGACGACGGAGCGTAGATGGAAGTCAACGAGAGCGACACGGCCGTGACGGTCGGCGACGGCGAGGAGAAGGTGGGAGGCGGAGGGCTCGGAGGAGAGGAGATCGCGGGGGAGAGGGAGAGGGATCCATCGGACGGAAGTGACGAAAGGGGAGAGGGCGCCGGGAGGAGGAGGGAGAGGGATTGTGGAGACGAGCTGGAGAGATCGAGAGTCAACCACCGACACGGATGACCCTGACGCGAACGCCAACAGTCCCGATGGACTCAGATCCGACGATCCGAAGTTGTTGCGGCTCGGAGGTCCTGGGAGTGTCGAATCCCACGTGTCAGTTGCCGACGGCTTCGCTCCTGCCATTCTTTCTTGCAACTTGCAAATTGCAATGCAGCTCCTTCCCTTGCTAATCAACAATGGATCCGATCCGATCCCATCGATTATTTTGGTTGGGAGATTGATTATCTTTTTTATTTTCTTTTTAATCTTTTTTTTTTTGCAATTTAACAAAAAAAAACTAAAAGCTACAGTACATCGCAAGCAATTGTGGTTTTTAGAGGCCTTTCTTTTTTTTTAGCAACTTTTGATGCCTCTTGTTTAATGATGGCTTCTGATGTAAGGATGTTTGTACAGATTTGATGAATGAATCCCAAGTATTATTCACATGAGAAAAGGTAAAGCTCTTTTCAAAAAAAAAAAAAGGTAAAAGCTACATACACCGAACCACTTCTCTTGCTAATTAGTGGTGTAATATAGTTGGTCATCATATACACTTGCTCACTTATATCTGTCTCTTGTTTTCCGAATTAAAACTTTTATACAAGGTAAATTCTAGTTTTAATCTAAAACATACGAGTCTTCTCGAATAATAAAGTAGAGCAAAGCTAGTTGGACAATGTCTTTCGTTCTTCCATATGATAAAAACGAAATCACAATTGATTCTCATGTGATAGCGGGCCTCCAAACATGCAGAACACATAAACTGAAATAACCCTAAAAGATGAGCAAAACTTAAGATGTTATCAAATTGTTTTTCAGAATGGAACACCATATTCTCTAGCAGCAGAGTTTACTAAGAAAAAGAAACACAACAAAAAAAAAGAACATTTAGCTAAACAAAAAAAAGAAACAGAAAACAGGGTCCATTATGTTGCCTCATCCCCTATTCGTCGTCATCCTCACTCTTTGACTTCTTCTTCTTCTTCGATTTCTTCTTGCTGTGACCATCATCAGTCTCCTCATCTCCACCAGACTTACTCTTCTTTTTCTTCTTCTTCTCTGATTTCTCATTCTCCTCTTCAGTCTCCATCTTCCTCTTCTTCTTTTTCTCTGACTTCTCCTCATCCACTGTCTCCTCTTCTTCAACCTTTGCCTTCTTCTTCTTGCTTTTCTTTGCTGAGGCATCCACTGTCTCCTTCCCTTCCTCATCTACAAGGAGGGAAGGGATCAAACACTTACTTAGTCCACCACCAAAACATTACTCTTTGCACAAATGTTAATTCAAGATAATACCTTTGTTTTGGAGATTCTCGATCACCTCCTTCATTACATCAACGTTCTTACGTGGGGCAACACCTTTATCATAAAATTCCAGCCTCTCCTCTACTTGTTCCCGAAGCTTCTCACCAAATGCCGTTGTTGCGCCATCTGCATCAGGACAACACCACTAATCAGGTTACAACATTTCTCAAAAAACTATTAAAGAGCTCCTTGTTCTGAATCTTACCAGCGAAACAATCAATACGGGACGCTATAGAGCACTTGTTTGCAAGGTAACGAGCGATACGGCCCTTGTTCTTAGCAGATGCTCGGCCAATGAAGGACGAATGGAAGATCAACCCGTACTTGGGTGTGTTTCCACGTGTTTTAAGAGCCCTGAAAACAGCCGTTCAAATGTCACAAGCAGCACTGAATGGAAACTAATTGGAAAAGATAAAGGCAAAGCTCTACGATACCGCACCTGAAAAGCGCCTTCTCGGCTCCAAGAATCTGGAGGGTGGAAGATGGGCACTTGGCAAGGTTAGTCAGACTTCCAGCATGTGAAATGAGACGGGCACCGACCATATCTCCAATCAAGGCCGCCAAGTTAGGGGCAATGTCGCTCATCTTAGCAACAAGGTAATCATAGAGCTTCTTCCTGTAGTCAGCGAGGTCCATAACTTTCTTAGCAAAGGTCTGCACGTTGATCAAGTCAAGCGGTGATAAATCCTGGCCTGGTGCATATGGGGAAGAAAATAAAAAATGTCACAGACCAAAGAGAGGTTACAAAACACGAACGAATCCGTAGAGCATAGGTGCATTTACCCATGGATGCTTTTCCAGCTTCGACCACCTCCTTTGCTTTATCTTCATCCCCCAGGACTTCAGTAAGCATGGGGATGTGGTCTTCAGTCAGCTTTGACTTGTCATCGATCATCTTTGAAACACGGGCGTAAAGGTAATTGTCATTAACAATCTTCACTAGCTCGGGGAAGTGCCACGAATACCATTCCCTGTAATAACAAACATCATAAATCTACCAAAATTTACTCAAAATGTAAGTTGAAAACAACACATAAAAAGGTTGAATAAAAAACAAACCTGACTCTCATGGCAAAGGAGTTAATGTCCTTATCAAGGGTGTCAAGGAGGAAAATAGCTTGAATAACCATGTTATCAACTCGGTTAACATTGAACTTGACCTTGGCTCTGCTGTAGCTGTGAGCTAACCCAAGTTGAGATTTTTCCAGATCACCAGGCTTCATTCAATAGAAAAACATTCATGAGAGTTGAACACAAAGCATAGGGCAAAATTAAAAAAGAGAAAAGAAAAAAAAAGAACAGAGTTGACAAACCTTAAGGTCCTTGATGAACCTGTCAAAATGAAGGCGAACACCGCGGAGAAGCTCAAGAACGAACTCATTGCTCTGGCAGGGGATTTTAGTAGCCTCCAAAATGTGAGAACCGAGTTTAGGCTCAGAGGTTCCTAAGCTGAACTTGGGTTTCTTGCCTTCTTTGACTTTAGGAAGATTCAACTCCAGGAAACTTCTTAGCTCATCCGTCATCACCCCTAAAGGTCAAAGACATATTAGACCAATCAACAATAAAAATTGAAGCTTTTTCTATGCAAAAAAAAAAAAATTGTAAATGAACCAAAATCAAAAGGAAGAAGCAGAGTTATCGAAAAAAATCAAAGGCAGAGTGATGGTTCGAGTTCCCACAAACACTACAATATATATATATATATATATACCTTCAGAAACGGCGTTAACTTGGTTGAGGGCATCGAGGGCAGACTCGAAGGGATGAAAAGCAGTGAGCTGGACAACACGACCAAAGCGACTGAGGTCGGTGACTGAGCTCCGTACGGCCTCTGTGTTCTGTCCGATTTCATCAAGGCCGTGCGCCTCGAAGAGGCCATAGCCAGAAGAAGACTCGTACAGAAGATACATAGCCATTCTTTGTGAGGAGAGACAAAAGCTAAAACCCTAAAACCGAATGAATGAACGAACGAATTACAGACAACTACTCACTTACTCCTCAAGAGAACGATAGTAATTAGGGTTTCAGGGTTTAATACCATTCCCGCGATGGGTTTTACTAATTCAATGGGCCGGGCTTATTTAACTATCTCTTAAGTCCACTCAACGGTGTGGAATTTGATTTTAGCTTATATTATAGAGGCCCATCACGAGGACACACAACAACGTTGTTATTTGGGGGTCACCTGTAAACTCTTATCGCCACCTGTAACATCCAAATCGAAGGCATATAATAATACATTCACTCCTTTAATTAGCTTGGCAGAGAAGCAAGATATAGATAAGTCATATTTATGTTCCATTACCAAACAGTGCCATCATGGAGACTTCCATTTGAGAGATACAGTTTTGTGTTGTCTAGTGCTGCCAGCCGAACTAGAGACCAAATGTTCTCCAAGTTGTACCTCGAAAACATCCGGTATCCTCGCATGGAATCACTGTGTCTTATGCAATTTGGGAACACGACAACACAAGTTAAATCAAATATGCGCAGTCTTACACTTTTCTTTTCATAGCAAGTACCAACTTCAATCAGCTACAAATTTCTCACAACATTTTTGATTAAACGAAGACTGAAGTAGCTTAAATGTTTTGCTTAAACCAATTGGAATTTAATTAATGATGGCAGCCCCTGCCAGCGCAACCATCATCACCTTTTGGATTAGACTTTAGGGATACTTTTTTTTTTGATCAAAACTCTTAGGGATACTTAAATGTTAAAAACGGGGCCAAAAGCATTCAGGAGTAGACAATAATTTCTGTAGTTTGGTCAGACAAGCAGTTGCGTACAAACCACGCTTCTTGAATTTATACAATAAGAACCCTCAAAAGGCAAACTCTCAAACGTGTTTCATTCAAGTTTTTGTTCAAGTCGTTGTCGTCCCATCTTCTTCTACTTGGAAGGATTCTTTGGAGTGTCGGGCAATACCAAGCTCGAGCTCGTTGAACCACCACTCATGAAGCTCATTGCGTTCTCGAATGTTCTCTCAGAGACGTACCCTGGCTTCGCATTGGCTTCCGTTATCTCCACATTCCCCGTCAACATGCCTACCACTCGGGACATTGCTGGCCGTACTGCGTGATCTGTCTGTGTGCACAAGAAGGCTACCCCTATTACACGTTTCACTTCTTCCTCGTCATATCCTGTTAGACCCGGATCTACCACTTCCAAATCACGATTCTCTTGGTGTAGGCTCCATGCCCATTCGAGAAGGTATTGTTTCTCGTCATCCATTTCTGGAGAGGAGTTGGGCCTTCCGCTGACAATCTCCAGAGCCACTATACCAAAGGCAAACACATCCGTCTTCTCCGTAAGATGTCCAAGCATCACGTATTCTGGTGACAGATATCCTCTGCAGCATTGTATTTACCAATCAATAATCTTTGTGAGGATATTTAACAAAACATAAAATCATTTTTTTTTATGTTTCCAGGATATTTACATGGTCCCTGCAACTCGGGTACTTATGTGCGTCTTCTTATCATCATATAGTTTGGCCAATCCAAAGTCGGAGAGTTTTGGTATCAGGTCCGAGTCCAGCAGAATATTACTTGCCTTCACATCCCTGTGCACTATACGGGGACTCGACTCCTCATGCATATATGCCAAACCTTTTGCTACTCCTAAGCATATCTCGAAACGGTCTGACCAACCAAGTTGCAAACTATTTTCCTCTACGAAAACCACAGTAACGTGTAAGCCAACAGCAGCCCTACTTTTGTAAGCAAATACTATAAATACTGTTTTAACCTTAATTTGCATACCGAACAGAGCTTGATCAAGACTGTGATTAGAGAGGTATTCATACACAAGCATACGTTGGTTTCCCTCGATGCAGCATCCGTACAGTTTTACAAGGTTGCGATGCTGAACAGCTGATATAGTGGCAATCTCTGCAACAAATTGACCCTTGCCTTGCCTCGATGCAACTGACAACTGCTTCACGGCTATCTCTCTTCCATCGTTCAGTTTCCCCTGTACCACTGGATATCTTTAGAATATACAGTCAGTGGAGAAACTAAATCCATTATCTGCTAAGGGTGTTACCTTAAAAACAGGTCCAAATCCTCCCTCCCCAAGCTTGTTGGAAGGATTAAAATCTTGTGTTGCAGCTCTGAGTTCTGAGTAACTAAAGGTGTAGGGTCTTATGTCCAGGCTGTGTAGCACTGCATAAAAGTATGCAGTTGAAAGTTGCAGTTGTTCGTGATTCGACATTAATAAGAGAGATGCCATAGGTTAAGACTATACTTACCTTCTTCATCAGCCGCCCTTTTTCTTCTCCGACGGATGATTAAGATGATGGCAATCACCAAGATACTTATTATTCCTGCTCCTACAATGGCCCCTGCAATTATACCAATTTTTTTCTTGGATTTCGGGGGCAGCTTATTAGCTACAGTAGGTATGAAATCTGCAGCGAAGGAAAGCCGGTTGTGAGAATAGACATTGGACTACAGAAAGATCATGAAACTCTTTGTTGTTACCTGGCGTTGCACTGATAGCTGAAACTAAAGGCCCATATGTCCCTTGAGCAGGAATACAGCATGTCCCTTTTCCAGCCCAGAAAAGATGAATTTCAACGTAATTCTCAGATACATTAGCTTTATATACTCTTTGAATCACCCGGGAAGTAGAACCGTTAGCTGTTCGGTGTATATCAAAATCCTTTTCAACAAGTTTTCCCTGAAAAACAAAAGGAAATAAGAGGTCTGAGAAGAGAGGTTCATGAAAAGTTGAACCTTATAGTGCTGCATGTTACACCCTGCTCAACCGAAACATATATTACACAATGCAAAAGACATTCAATACAAACGAATCACTTATATGCCAGGGTTTATCAACGATTTCCCCTCTTTTGTTCAAAAGCTAACATGTGCGTATTTTCATGTTCATTTACATGAGATGACAATATGATGATCATTTCATTTACAAAAGAAAATTAAAATAGGCAATTCCCAGTCAAGAAGAATAAGCTAGCGTTTGTGAGAATATGAGAGGATGATCAATGTATAGTAGAGACCTGGACATATACGTCGAAAAGCCGCCTTCCAAGACTTGTCCAGGTATTAGAGCCTTGTATTTGTATTTCACCAAACTGAAGTGTTACACTGTAGCCTCCATTTTCTAGTCCCAGTCCGTAATACCTTAGAGAAGATGCAGAGAGCCTCGCTGATCGGAAAAGCTCTGAGTCAGAAGTGTTTGAAAACGGTGTATCTGAAAGAGCTCTGTATTGATTACTGTTACTCCCAGTAAATAGTCCTACATTGCTGACTGCCCATCTCTGTGTTCTACTTACGAAAGATGAAGCTGGTCCAAGCTCCCCCTCGTCTTTCTCATACAAAACTCCACTACTGGACCTGATATCCGGGCCTCCGCAGTTGACAGAAAAGTTGAAATCTGGACACTCATCAAGAGAGAAACATCTTAACCAACATATATACATCCTAACACTGTCAATGTCAAAACTGAAATAAGTTTCAGAACAAATGCACTTACATACGCCTTTTCCTCGATTGCAGAGGAAACTCTTCTGGAGGCAGTCCAGTCCCGGGAATACCCTTTTCAAAAGAAAAAAAAAAGGTACGAAGATGAGAAATATAGCATGTAGATTTAACATTTCTATTCTTGCTAGATATAAACAGTGTAGAAATTTAGGCTCCAAGTCAAGCACAAGATTGACGAAATCACCTTCTGTCAGAGCCTCTCACTGTAAAGTGGTTCGCAATCAGGTTACTGCAGAGTTTAAAAAAAATGTTTCCTTTCAGCACAATAATGTACTATGCGCCATGAAATTTAAGCATCTAATTCTTGAACATACAGTTGCAAGTTTGGTAGGCGAACCCAAGAAGGAAGATTTCCTGTCAAATCATTGTATGAAACATCTCTGCACATAAAAAGCTTAGAATTCTCAGTAGAAGGTACCCAGAGAGAAGATACATTCCTCTATAGATTTTGTTACTCACAGATTACTAAGAGAGGAACTCTTTTGAGTGGGTAAGGAACCGCTCAATTTGTTATTTCCCAGAAACCTAAATAAAGATAACAAGGTTTATTCTTAGTTTGTCAGCGAATCTCGAATAAACGCATGTGATGGGAAAAATAAATGTTCTTACAAGTGAGTAAGTTGGTTTGAGTTGAAAAGCGAAGATGGAATCTGCCCAGTTAGGTTGTTGAAACTCAAATCGCTGGAGAAAAATATAAACGTAAGGTCACGTAAGAATGTATATCATCTCAGTTTAGTAACAAAGAAAACATGGGAATAATATTTTGTGTCATCTTGACTCAGACTTACAGTTGTCGCAGTTGCAAGTAATCTGCAATATTGGAAGGTATTGTGCCTGTAAGATTATTGTTCCGTAATACTCTGCATAATATTAAAACAAAATGTCAAAAAAAATAACACAGAGGAAAGGGAAGAGCTAAAGAAGTTCATCAAAGCTGAACAGAAGACCTTACAGGACACTTAGAGATTTCATGTTCCGGATGAACTGAAGAGAAGAACGGCTGTTGGATATTTCACCTAGTCTCCTGAAATTTGGATTTCCATCAGTACGGAGACAAAAAAAAAGCAAGGCTGAAAAGTGAAGGAGAAAAGCGCATGTTTACAGTTCTGTCAACGAAACTAAGTTGGCAAATGTAGATGGAATTGGACCGCTCAAATTAGTACCCAGAATTCTCCTGCAGGCAGCAAAGCATGTATCAGATGTTGAGTATTGCGAGTGGTAAAACCGTCATAGTTAAAAGTCAGTTGAAAACAAAAAAGGTAAGATTGAAGAGCTGCAAAACGAAAGATTCTCACAGAGTAGTAAGTTTGGTCCAATTTCCTATGAAGGCAGGTATCTGACCTGTAAGTTGGATATCATTAATCCAACTGAAACGACATGGAGAAAGAAGAAAGTCAATCCAAAAGGTAGAATAACAAGACGCAAGAGTAAGAGATATTAAAAGCTTACGCTTCTTCCAAGTTGACAAGATTAACAAGTGATGAAGGAAGTTGACCAGTAAGACCTGAACTTCCAATGTAACTATGAATAAAAAAAAACAAGCATAATCACAGTAAATTCCCAGGAGAATGAGAAGCGAGTTAACTAGCTTGTGATGGAATGAATGTTGATGCAAGATATTAGTAAGAAAAAAGGAAGTAAAGAGCAAAGCAGGGAATAAACATACATTTTGACAAGCCTGGTGCAATTTCCAATCTCAGGTGGAAGAGAACCGGAGAAATTATTCATATCAATAGCTCTGCTCAAAAGAAAGGAAGGAAGGAAGAAACAATCAAACATCAGAGGTTGAAAATGGAAGTGAACATGAATCATATAGAAGAGAGTCGTTACAGTGATCTTAAATCAGTGAGGAGTCCGATTTCTTTGGGAACTGGTCCGGACAAAGCATTGGCCCCAAAAGTCCTGTGTAGTTTAGGTACACGATTAATAATAATAATAATAATAAGGGTGGTGAAGTAGGGGGTTGAGTGACATACATCCACTGCATGCGAGTGAGATTACCAATGGCAGGAGACAAGGGGCCAGTCAAGAAATTCTGATTAAGGTTCCTTCACAGATTAGAAAAGAAAAGAAAAAACACTTGAGAGTGTGGAACTTTCTTCCAATACAAAAGAAAAGAAAAGAATTGCTAAAGTAAGAAGCGTACAGGTTAGAGATGTAAACGAGACTCCAGAGCTCTTGAGGAATAGGTCCCGTTACATTCATCCCACGTGCTCTCCTGTCAATATTTTAATTTTAATTTAATTTGAGAGAGAGAGAGCTGTTGAGGCAATGCGTCGAACATGTGGAAGGCATTATTATTAGTTGAAAGAGAAAGAGAAAGACTGTACAGAGCGATGATGCGGCAGATGGTGGAGTCGACAAAAGAACAGTCGCATTTGATGAGAGGATTGTAGAATAAATTGTCTATGCTTATGCTGTCGTCGATCGCCGCTCCGCTGCAGAGTTCGCCGCTGATGTTCCATGCCTCCGTCGCCGTTATCTTCCACGTCTCAAATATCTTGTTCAGAGCCCGTGCTGCCATTTCGTTATAATTTCATCATCACATAAAAATATACGAATATCCCTACTCTTTTATTTCTAACCACAAATATATAAAGAGTGTTCCTCATCGTCGTCGTTTTAACTATCATGATGATGACTGACCTTCGTTTCAAAACTTAAATAAATATCTAAAAAACGGGGTACATACATACATATATATATATGTCTAATCAAAAATTAGACCAAGTTCGCATTTAAATAGGAGAGAGGACCTTCATCTGGATCAGTTGTAGCTCTGGTTCCGTTCTGTGCTCGAACCCCATGAAATAAACAAGTCATGGACACCAACCAAACCGCGACTTGTGACGTATACATCCTCCCCATCTTCCTTCCGTTCACAGATATGCGATTTGTAAGAGAGAGAGAGAGACAGAGGCATCCGACCAACTTTACTCCAATTCGACATCTCTTTCTCTCTTATGCCTATAATATTTATTATATTATAGTTTTAAGTTTTATAAGATTAAACTAACAGCGTGTTTGTGTGTGTTTTTTTTCTTCTATACAAATAAAAATAATAATATTGTGACCATGTGGGGGTAAGCTTTTCTGTAGTATTTGGTCTTTAGTTACTCATCCAATTCTTTTTTTTTCTGTAAAATTAATAATAATAATTAGAGAAAAGCTGTTTGAAGTCTGAACGTTTGGATCACGCGCCTTTCGCTATTTTTTTCATAAGTCGTTAATCATTGAGCACTAGTAGGTGTATCTCAAATTCAAAAACTCCTAATTTTTACCGGAACCGAGTTCCTACCGATTTATATAATGTTAAGTTTACCTGAACCGTTGACTGATATGGATCACCCATGTTTGGCGTGTACTACTTATTATATTATTATCATCGGCTGCTTCTTTTGGAAACCTGCCTTGTCTGTACGTGTTTATTCCACCGTTGAATCCGATTAGTAGATTGGGTATATATCCACATAACGATGCAAGCAAATCGCTTATATATCATTAAACTATAACGACCCTCTCATAAACGATATAATAGAATTACGATTGGGACTAGGACGTCAAATACAAATCAATGCCTCTTGGTTGTTTATTTCCACGAAAGCAATCTTTATATGTAAGAGTTGATAGCAATATACATTATCTAGCTATCCGCATGACCTGGTCGTTAATTATTATGTTTGTTCGAAGATGATGATGGTGACGATGATGAGCTTCTCGGGTCAGTCAACTCAAAGGTTTATTTTACTTGTACTTACCATAGTACCCTCGAAGGTCATCTTTTGAGTGGGCTGATTAAAATTGTTTTTTCTTGCTTAGCTTCACGAAAGTCCTTATAATTGTTTTGGACGTAATCATCGTCTTTGCTTGGATACACAAGAATAAATATATGACTAGCCTCGATCTTCATCGAGCAAGACCACAGACTTCAAGAACCACACCCTTCCGCTGGCTCGCATTAAGAAGATAATGAAAGCCGATGAAGATGTGCGCATGATCTCAGCAGAAGCCCCAGTGATCTTTGCCAAAGCATGTGAGATGGTCATACTGGAACTGACGCTGCGTTCTTGGATCCACACGGAGGAGAGCAAGAGGAGGACCTTGGAGAAGAACGGCGTAGCCGCTGCCATATCAAGGACTGACGTCTTTGATTTCTTGATGGACATTATTATCCCCAAGGACGACCTGAAAGAAGAAGGCTCAGGGGTAACCAAACTGACCATGCCAAGGGTGGTGGTGGATTCTGTGCCATACTATTACTCGCAGCAGCAGCAAGGGGGTGATGCCTTGGGCCCAGGGGAATCATGAGCAACACCATGATCAGTAGACCTCTAAATATTTTCTAAGTTAATACAACCGACTGTATTCTAGAAAGGTTGCTCTCTACTCTACTGACAGTTTTATTGGGGCTGCTCTTTTGATCTATCACTTCTGTGTATGCTTTTTACCATTTCTACTGTAATGGTTCTTACTAGTCAGTATGCAACTTTGTTTTCTCATCAACTCATGATATTACTTGTAGTTTTTCCCTCGATAAAAAATACTATGTTTTTTTTCATCTGTCTTCCGTCCAGAATATGCTGGATCATATTTTAAAAATACTTTCTAGATTATGACTAAAAACCAAAAGTAACATGTTTGTACATTGTTTGGAACAACAACACAAGTAAATGAACATGTGGGGTTTAAGCTCTCGCCGAAAGAACCAGTTCAATGTAATGTATACATGGACGGATAAGATATACAAAAGCAGAACGGAGCAGCCCTCCCTGGCTCCCTCTCCAATCCAAGCTTGTTAACGACCTCCAGGATTTCTATTCCATGACAAGTAGGACGGATCTCCAAGTCGCCTGAAACCAAAATAAGTTGCAACATATTTGATACATTCTCGAAAAGACAAAGTGCATGTATACTTATATATTAGACAGTCCAACAAGGAGGGGTTTCCAAGAGATTCACGTCTTGCATAAAAGTAAGACATTACCATCACCACAACAGCAAGCAACTATATTAGAAGGGATATATCTGCGTACCTAGGTTTCACCAGGTACATGATGGTAAATGCGAGTGCCAAAAAGAAGCAGATCCCGCCAACTGTCAGGTAAGCAATGCCGAGGAAATCGTTCTTCCCACCCAGCCAACTCGTTGTCGACAAAACAAGCTTCTTCTTCCCACTGAAACTGTAAGTGTTATAGTTGTTCTGCAGCGTAACGTGTATGGTGTCACCATTCTCAAGGTCAGTCTCTATCTTTCCGTAAAGTTTCCTAAATGTTGGCAATGCTGCAGTTCTCATCCACACGATGAGATCTTCTTGTTCGCTAAGCTGAAGAAAAGTGGAAGAAAGATGTCAGGCATCCTCCATGTCGATATCAATGGGGGCAGTATTAGAGGTGTTTTTACCGGGATATCTGGATTTAGAGTGGCACCACCAGTGAGATTCCCCATTTGAAAATTCTTGGGGAAGACTTTGTTGCCAAACTTGTGCTCCTTGTCGCTCTTCCAGGCAATGCCTTTTTTGTTCACAGCTAGGGGTGTGTTATTTCTGGATAAAGTGTAGGTATCATTAAAAAGACTCCAAGCAATGAGACCACATGGCACAATCGGCTGCCCACCAGCATCATCCTCAGGCTTGCATGCGCTAATTTGATTCTCGAATTTTGGACTCCTCAGCTGTGAATCACTTCGGCTTTTCACATACCTGTTCATAGACACTGATCGATTGGAGGAGCTATTCAAATCCATCATATAATTTATATAGATACACACACGGTGGTACACTCCTAATCCATCATATCAATCTTGATGATATATATCCATAAAGAATCCACACATTCCATTCTAGGTCAAAGAATTAGCCCCCACAAAATACTGCCAAAAATACATGAGTCTTAATGTGAATGAATACCTTCGGTGATTCTGGTAGAAGTTTTCAAGCTGGTAGTAAACATAGATAGGCTGCTTCATACGCTTTGTCACCTAAAGAATATATGGCGATGGAGAAAAGCGAAAGTAAACAACAAAAATGCAAGAACTTATGAAAGAGCAAAAGAAAAAGTACAAGGGACTGACTGTTAGAGTTCGGTTACAAGATTTAGGAGCAGCTCCTTGAATAAATGCAACCTTGTTAGTCCTAGCAGGTGCAGGAATGCAATCATTATCATACCGATCCACGATCTCCACAACCTTAATTATTACACATGAGAAATTTGAAACAAGAGGTGAGAAAGGGTAGGAAGAGACAATTTGATTGATTGATGAGTAGGAAAGGAAAGGGTCATCGATTGATTGATTGATTGAGACACACGTACATCCTGGGAAGCGAAAAGAGAGATAACTCCAAGGGGGATAAATATCACACTGACTATCAAAAATGTCGAAATCACCTACAGCAACAAACAAAAAAAAGAAAAAGCCAAAGATTGATGATCTCTTAAACGAGATTATAAAAAAAAAGGGAGGAAGCTTTTTACCCACCCAGCCAGGCGTAAGAATTGGCTTACAAGCTGAAAGCTCCTGTTGTGTGAACTTGGAATCTGCAACAAATATCATTTGCCACTTTTTTCAGCCAAATGTCCGAGTTCTTTTTTTTTTGAGTGTGATGGAAATTCAAAAACCCCAAGGATAACTTCAGTCAATCAAACAAGGATCATTTTTCACACATTTGATTTGATACGAGATCATAACAACATCCAGATCGATTAAGACGACCAACGATAAGAATAATACATTTGGGCCGCTTATAATTCTTCCTGGCGGTGGTCGAATCTCCCGATCCGGCACTTGACGACGCCGTATTCGAACTCATCCCCCAGATATTCCGATCTCTCCACAAGTGATCGAAGACTTCTTTCTGTAAATCGTATTTCCGGTCACTCTACAAGATTGGATCAACACCATATGCACAAGGCCCATATTGTTTGGGCTTTTCTTTGTTCCCCGATACCCCTTATAGTTAACATCTACATCACAACTAATTATAACTAGATGATTTTCCCGTGCTCATGCACGGGCATAATATTTATAAATTAAATATATTATAATAATTGAATGACATTTACTTTTATTTTAATATTAATTTATAATTTGGTTGTATAGTTTACATTAATTTAATTATGCATATGATTTTAGATATTTTATATCTAATAGGTTCTGTTGTTTTCACAGTTGATTTAGTTATCAATTGAGTTATCATTTGGATATATTTAATTTTTTCTATTTTTTAAATTCAACTATAGTATTTTCTATTCTAAATATATTAATTTTTTGATTAGTTTTCTTATTTGCATTTAGGTTGATTGTTTTCTTAGATATGTGGTAAAAATGTGCATTTATATTATATCTCTTAAAATATGCAGTAAAAATGTGTTTGTATTTGAGAAATGATATTATATAATTAAAATATAATTTATATTTTTTCTGTAATTGTAAGATATTAAAGTCAACAAAATATATGAAAAATTATATATATATATATATATATATATATATATATATATATATATATTTTAAATACTAATTATAAATTATTTTTTGTCAATATTTTATGTTTTTTTTAAATATCTTTTAAATAAAATATTACTATTTTGTGAACTTTCTTTTTTTTATGAAATCATATTATATATACATTTATTTTCGTTTTAAAATTTTTTTTTATACATTACAAATATTTCCTTTTTATTTATATTGTTATTTAGAAAAAAAATTAAAAGAGAGAAATAGTATTGAAATGTTTTTTAATTCATTAATGGTATCAATGTAATCAACCATCGTGAGAGTTAATGTGAGTGCGACACATAGAATACTGAATTCTCAAATAATATTATAGAGATAAATTATTTTTTGTCAATTAAACATATATTAGTTTATGTTACTTCATTATTTTATGTAATCATCTAATAAAATAGATAGATATATAAAAATCAATTCTATTACTTTGAAAATATATATTCACACTTTGTAAAATTATGTTTTAAAAGAAAAATACTTATTTTATTCTAATATCAAGAAGATATGTGTGAACTTTTTTTATGAAATCACATAGTATACAAATATTTTTTCATCTAAGAATATATAAATATAAGAAAAATATTTTATTACTTCAAAAATATATTTTATTTTTTTAAAATATCTTTTAAACAAAATATTACTATTTTGTGAACTTTCTTTTTTTATGAAATCATATTATATATACATATAATTTCGTTTTGAAATTGTTTTTTATACTTTACAAATATTTCCCTTTTATTTATATTGTTATTTGAAAAATTTCAAAATAGAATAATATTATTTAAATGTTTTTTAATTCATTAACGGTATCAATGTAATCAACCATCGTGAGAATTAATGTGAGCGCGACACATAGGAAACTGACTTCTCAAATAATATTATAGAAATAAAATGTTTTAATTCACGTAATATATATATATATATATATATATATATATATATATATATATATATATATATATATATATATATATATATATATATATATTAAATCATTTAAACAAAACATAAATATTAGTATATTGTTTAAAGTAAATATTTATTACATTGTTTATCTTCATTTTCATTTTTCAGTAGTTGTATACTTGTATCAAATAAAACTACTTTCAACTCCTCGTTCATGAATGGAAGTACTTCAAACTCGAGCTTTAAAGATCAATCTCAACCAGTATGTTTCTTACCAAGTTCAGACTCACCGTCCATGAGCTATTCCGGATGCGTCTCCAATAAGTACTAGCCGTAACTTTTTGGACTATGTATCTGTATGTTGCATTTCTTCCCCTCCCATTCATTTTCATAGCTGCTCCTTATTGAGGTTGGTCTAAAATTGCTGAATCAATCTCAAAGCAATTGTTTTCGATTCAAGAATATTTTATTCATATTTTTGGGCCTAAAATATATTATAAAGATGTCAAATCTAATTCTGAAATATTGTTATTGAAATGAAAATATCAAAATTAAATTAAAATAGGTTTATTGTTTATATCAGTTTTAGTGTTATTTCTTTTACTTTCGTCTCTTGGAATTTTAATAGAGAGGCTGATGCCAGCCATGTCTTTCTTTGCTTGTAACCAACCTCCTTCATGGGTGTAAGCTCTTCGTAAGTAATGCATTCTTCTTTGATAAAAAAAATGATTATACATGTATCATTTGCAACTTAGGCCCCCTTATACTCCTTCTCTTCTTGTCTTGACAGAATCCATTTCCGTCAAATATATGGATTACGGACAAAACAATAAACAGTGTCGATTACAAAATGTGTGACTTACGTTTTATTTCTACACGATAAAACCAATCAACGATCTAAGCACTCAAGCAGCATCTACTAAGTACGTATCCACATTCTTAAGGTAAAAACTGAGTAATCCAATATAATGTTTCAATTCTTGTTTATGTGTGGTAGAAAAAAACTCAACAACCACAAACGCTTTGTCACGAGTTAAACCAACTGAGAAGCCAAAAAGAAAGAAAAACTATATATATGATATTTTAGAACATTGAGAAAATAAGTTTGAATGTGAAAAATAAGGAATATGTCTATTAGTGTCATAGGGGCAAGGTGGCAGACGAAGAAAAAGAGAAGATCTCGTCAAGTGTCCCATTCATTGAGTCTCTCAATTGAAAGTCTTGCTGCTTGGAGTTATCGATTGACATAATCTGTGATTCGTTCACAGATAGCTGAGGAAAATCTTGGAGTTGGAGAGGAGGATAGTCAGGAAGGTGAGAGTAGTTTGCAAAAAGCTGATTATGATCGTCGAGAAGAGAAGATGAAAAATGAAGGGCGAAACTGGATGAGTTGTTTGCTTCGTCTAAAAGGATCCCTTGGGTGAGCTCTGATGAGGATGTCTCCGCAGATGGAATTTTTGAGTTCTCATCTTCTTCGCTTTCTCTTTCCATCATTACCCCATCACATTTTCTCCACATGTTCTCCTCCTCTAATTCTTCCTTGTTCTTTCCAACGCTGGTACCCATCACCATCATCTCTTCGTCCTTTCTCTTTGGAATTTGTATTGGCTTCTTAAACACACGGCACAATGCGTACGACTCCTGTTTTACATTATCATTATCAAAACTTAGTATAAGTATAGTAATATATACGTTGATGAGTCTTGTGTTCGTACGGGATAAAATAAGTAGATCCACAGGACATGTTGTCACAATTACCTTGATAGAGGAGGATGGTGATGAAGAAGGAATGTGAGTGAGGCGATATTCATGCATCACCCAGTTAGTACGAAGGCCATGAGGAGCCCTTCCTCTGTAATAAACGAGGGTCTTTTTCATCCCCATCTTCATCTTCTTTGATTCTATTGCACGGTCTTTCCCTGTAGCTTTCCAGTAACCCGCCCGGGTCGCACGGTTTGTCCTGGAACCATTTGGATACTTCTTATCTCTTGTGCTGTAGAAGTACCACTCCATGTCGTTTCCCGGCAAAAATGACTTCTCTGTTCGTCGTTATTCAATTATATGATTACTATAATTAAAGAAAACCTCCTTCTTATATGTACATATGTGAAAAATTAATGGATGTCTAATTTTTTTAGAGCCTTAGATGTAATAATTATAATCATATCGAGAGATAGAGCGAGAGTATGAAAGTACCAGGCAAATCCCATGGCTCGCATTTATAGAGATCAACTTCGGGGATGATCTCAAGCTCGATGGTTCGGCCGTTGACCTTCCTGTCCAGATAGTATCCCACTAGCTCTTCGTCTGTTGGATGAAACCTGAAACCTGGAGGCAAACTCATCGGAGCCATTCAAAGTAGATAAAAGAGAGAAAGAGAGATGGAAACTATAGTGGTGGTGGGTTTACGTACGAGATACGAAGGATGCTATATATAACTAAAATGAAGAGATGCTGTAGGTGATATGATATGAGAATGTTTAAAAGTATGCCATGGGATTGGCATCTTGTGAGATCAAATATTTTGTCTTACTTTAGATTGCTTTTTTAGTCAGTGTTTGCTATACTCATCACAGTTTTTTTTAAACAACGTTCATTTACAATTTAATAATACGAAAAGATTCTGTAAGTGTGAAAACCCATGAAAGAGAGACGGAAAAGGTAAGGACGAAGGGCCCGTCTGATCTCAACTCATCACATATTGTACGCTTTACCGAATACGTTAATGAATAGTATAGCTGATTAGCTGTATATGCTCCATAGAAGTAATTCAAGTAACGCGCTTATCTACTGCACTAAACATATTTTATCTACTGTGGTAATCCTGGTTCATAGCGGGTCAATGTGGCTCCCACTCAAGCCCCGTTGGATTTGTAAATGTCTTCTCAAACCAGATCTACCTGGCGACACCTAACAATCTTCTTTTACTTTTTTCGGTTTTGACAGTTTAAAAAGGACTCTTAAAAAGACCTCTACTCGTTACCAAGACCAGATAATTTGTAATTTTTTTATTTAATTTGTTATTTGTTTCAATCGAATCAAAAATTTTAAATATCCACAAACTCTATATAAAATACTGATATATAATATCTGTTAGTGACAAAGTAATTCACACATACTAATATTTTAAATAAATGAATATCCAGTTTGATCCATTATATGCATATATTTAATATATATACATAATTATTATATTTAATGTAAGTTTCACAACATCTTTTAACCACGTGTTAGTGGTCCAGTGGTTTGATACTCAATCTAAGAAGTTATGGATTCGAACCCGCTGAGAGGAGTTGCTCTTGAGGGACCTTCGGGCCCAATACATACACTCTACTAACATTTGATCACTGGTGAGATTTACAAGGGGTGATCACCAGCTTTTCTAGAGACTTCGGCGGGCTCCCCGAAAAAGCTCCGGTGGACGGTCATTAGTCGCTAGTCGGGTCCTCACGAGGTCTCAGATACCAGAGTTATCAAAAAAAAAGTTTCACAACATTTTTATTTATTAAATTGAATTTTAGTTACTATAATTTTCAAAAGAAAATAACTTTAAGTTTTTGTAATAAAATAATAGTATTTAATATTATTTGGATTTTTGAATTTTTATTTATCTGTACAGATAAAGAATCCAGTTAAAATGAAAAAAAAAATGAATATCTAGACACCAAATATTTGGATAGCTATAGATCTGATTAAATTAGATAATTGATTACTCGAATGTAGGGGTGGGATGGATCGGGTATCCGAGGTATTTTAAGATACCCGGATCCGGATCCGTAAAATTGCTATCCGGATTTGGACCTTCCGGATATCCGGGGTTCGAATACCCAAACTAAAATTCGGATACCCGCGGAAATCCGGATCCGAACGGTTTTTTTTAATCAATTTTTAAAAAATTAAATTAAAAGTTAATTAATTAACCATTTATTTATCTTATTTTGAATTGTTCTTAAAAATAAAATTGAAAATTTATTGAAATTTAATAAAACTAAAATTTTAAATATTTTATACAAAAATTATATATAGTATGCATATATAAATATAATTATTTTTAAATATATTAAATATATAAAAAGTATCCGAATCCGTAGAGTCACTATCCGGATTCGAATCCGGATTCCCCGAATATCCATTTTTCGGACCGAATCGAGTCGGATTTCGGATCGGATCACGAATCCGGATATTAAATCCCATGCCTACTCGAATGAGTTAATTTTGATCATGAATATCTCTAAATTTTGGATTTAAAATTCATGTCCACCTTTAGTTCTTTTATGGTTTATAAATTGAAATATATAGCAGAAATAAAATAAAAACAAAAGCGGAGGCATCTAAATCGCCTTTGGCTTTAGAGATGGGAGGCTTCTTTAGCATATGGATTAAAGACGTTGTTTGCCACTTTTACATCATTACTCCCACACAGTCTTTGACTCATCTCTCTCTCTCCCACTTCAGTTTTACCAACTCACGGTCAAATATATCTTGCCTCGACCCTCGGTCTCGATCGATCCAAAAGAAAATAAAATTGGCATCTTCACAGAATCACATGTAGGGATATACATCATTTGTGTCTAAATTTTGTTTGCTAAAATCTATTTTACATAGTCACATGTACGTGCCTTATGAATATCATTGGACACGGAATTTAACTAATTAAGTAATTAAACGTTTATGCAACAAATTTAGCAGGTTGGACAGGGGGGGATATTTTGAACAATCCACATAATTTGCACTTAATTGTCCCATAAATAATATATAATAGTATTTTTCTCATAAAGTATAATATTCAACCTTCGAGTAACTCTCTTTTCCATGAAGGAAAAATAATGATGCCATTTGACGTGAGCTTTGAGATGTGGTCACCGATAACTTGAGGAAAGATAAGAGAAAGAAAGAGAGAGAGAAACTGCTGGACATTTTGACGAAAGATGCTTTGTCAGATTAACTTATCAACTATCAACTATCGACTATCTTGCCCAATTGTTTCATCACTTTTTATCTTCCTTTTTTTGGGGTTCTCAGATAGATTAATTCAAGTGTAAACGAACAGATAATACGACAATATACATCCATTTTTCTCTGCATATTTATATAGTTCCTTTTTTTGGTTCTTGTTGTGGTATGAATACATCGTATACATGTATGTAGTTTTGCATCACACACATTAAGGGAGACAGGAGATATTTTTTTTTCGCTAAACCGTAAATATCATAAATGAATAAAATATCCTATAAAATTCGTAGGTCCGATCTAATTTGACAAAAAAAATGAAAAACAAGCTAGATCAATTTAGAGATCAGTGAGAACAAACAGAAGAAGCTATCTAATCCAAACTGACATTAGCGAACCAAAGTGTTTCCTTGTTCTTCTTGCTGAGATGATGTTCTTCATCTCTTTGTTAATTCCACCGAAGACAGTCGCAGCTGAGAGCGAAATCTGGTTGTGGATGAGGTTGTTCTTCTGTTTCCAAAAATAATAATTAGAAACGAGGAAACTAACATACAAGCCTGACTAAAGACATGCAACCTTTCTCACGATCGATATATGGGGAAACCAATGTACAAGTATATATGGGGAAGGCAATAAAGTACTAATAAAATTTGAGCATCTTATCAACCCTTTCCATTTTTCATTCACATGTATCAAGCATTTAAAATGCTTATATTGTGATTTCCAGCACCACAAAACGTAACAGTATTGTTAAATGAAAATTATAAATTGTACTTGCATATATGTACGAAGAAAATAGCGAAGCTAGGAAATAAAAATATAAATTGGTAAAGGTGGAACATAGTTAGGCTAAGTTAGCAGAGAGTCGCTGGGGAGATCATGATGACGATTCATTTTCTAAACCATCAACATCAATCACAATTCTTCAAAAAGACAGGAAGAAAGAAAGAGAAGAAGAGTCTTGTTCAGAAAAGCAGCATCTGATTCCCTACATGTCGGTTTCTACCTTTTTTTTAATCTCATTTTTTGTCTGTGTTGATCTCAGAAAGAAGAAACTTTAAATAATATTATCTCTTTGCTTTCATATTTTTCACGCGTCTCAATAGCACAGAATAATGACCCAAACTTGCGTCGCCTTTTGCTTTTCTCCATGCATTAAATATCCTTTTTGCCCTTCTAAGTTCCCCCTTATTCCCCCGCATTGCCACCTTTGTTTTTTGTTGAAACTGGTAATACTCGTTAGTCCTTTTAATTTACTAGTATTCATTCATTCAATAGGACCACCTCGTGATTTGTATTCATTCAACTATCCAAAGCAGATCGTTGTCAGTTGAGGGATTTAATATTATGATCAACGACTTGATGATTGCTGCTAAAGCTGCCAACTAATTTGAGATCAATACAATACAGTTCGAAGATAGATTCTGGACAAAAAGACAAAGTGACATGTGAATAATCTAATTTGTTGCAAATGGCATTGTATACAAAAAAACACGACGCCACAAGGCGGGTTTAAAGCAGAAGAAGCCCATAAAGGCATGGGCTTAAATATATGGGCTATTAAATTGAAATAGCATGATTCGATAGAAAAAAGAGTTTAATATAGAGCAGTGTGTTCATTGTTCATGAATCAGAGCAGAGTAACTGATTCATGGTTGATCACAGTAACAGAGCATCCGCGGCAGTCTCGTAGGCACAAAATACTTCGAGTGAGTGACAACCCCAGATGGGCTTTAAACATAAACAATAGAGTCCAACGAGGCCCACTAAATTCACTCATGATCGTATCAGCTTCTTCCTGAATATTGTCTGGCTACTAACAATCCAATTCCAATCCATCGGAAGAAATGAAATGAAATGAAATGAGATCGTTAGTAACTAATGCAGCAGCAGAAGCAAGAAAGAGATGATATTGATAACAGCTCCCGTTTTCACTACTTGTTCTCACCTTATCCTCCGCCATTCACATCTTCCTCCTCCTCTTCGCCATGAATCAACTACTATTCATCGGAGCAAAATTTCCCGTTTCCGAAGCGTCTCCGCAGCCTCGTCGTCCTCTTCTTCTTTGTTGCCAACACCTCGTCCGGATAAGGCGTCGGAGTTGAGGGCACTGTGGAAGCGATTCTGGAAAGTGGCGGCGCCTTTCTGGTATTCCGAGGATAAAGACCAGGCCAGGCTGCGTCTTGCCGCCGTCTTCGCTCTAACTCTGGCCACCACCGGCATCAGCGTCGGCTTCAATTTCCTCGGCCGTGATTTCTACAATGCTCTCTCCAGTACGTTTTTTCTTCAACTCTCCTTCTTTATCTTCTTCCTTATTCTTAACGGTCCTTTCTTTGTTGTTTAAAAAAAAAATAAAAAAAGACAAGGACCAAGAGCAGTTCACCAAGCAATTGCTTTATTACCTCTGTGCTTTTGCCGGCGGAATTCCGGTGAGCTGAAAACCTTTTTTTTTCTTAAAAAAAAAGCATAAGAAAAGACAAAAACTCTGATATGATACTTTCCTGTGATTATTATTATTATTGTTTTTGCAGTTCTTTGTGCTCAGAGATTATGCAAAAGAGACTCTATCACTGAGATGGAGGTCTTGGATGACCAAATACTACCTCCAGCGCTATTTGAAAGATCAAACCTTCTACAAGATCCAGTCCCAATCTTTGATTGACAATCCTGATCAGCGCATTGTTGACGACCTAAGTTCTTTCACTTCCACTGCCTTGTCTTTCTCTCTCACCCTTTTCAGCGCCACCATCGACCTTATCTCTTTCAGCAACATCCTCTTCACCATCTACCCTCCTCTCTTTCTTGTTCTCTTGCTCTACTCCTTTGGTGGAACTGCCCTCAGTGTCTTTCTCGGCAAGGTGTACCTACTTCTCTTTTCCTCCTAAGCAGTCATTTTCTCACTTCCACTTCCTCTACTTGTTCCAATAAGCTTTCTTTTTGAATTCATTCAGGGTTTAGTGAATCTCAACTTTCTGCAAGAGAAGAAAGAGGCTGACTTTCGTTACAGCCTTGTACGCGTGAGGGAAAATGCTGAATCCATTGCTTTCTACGGTGGCGAACCTAATGAAATGCAGCTTCTTCTTCAGCGTTTCAGAAGCGCCTTTGATAATTTAACCGTAACCCTTTGTCTCTCTTATTCTCTTATCCCCTACCTACCTTCCTTCCTCAATTCATTCTTTCACCTGCAGGAATTGCTGATCGCTTCTAGAAACCTTGAGTTCTTCACTGATGGCTACCGCTACCTCATTCAGATTCTCCCTGCTGCTGTTGTTGCCCCTATGTTTTTCTCTGGAAAAATTGAGTTTGGTGTTATTAACCAGTCTGTCTCAGCATTCAATCATATCCTTGGAGACTTCTCACTCGTTGTTTATCAATTTCAAGCTATCTCCGCTTTTTCAGCTGTCATCGACCGACTAGGTACTATTATTTTGCATTCTCCTACTCTTCTACACTACTTGTTGCATAAAAATCAATCACTCATACATGATTTCAGATGAATATACCACACTTGTTGTGTACAACCTAATCACAATGATCTGTTACTCCTCCATCAACTATCACGGCTAAATGAAAAATTGCATTTGTCTTACAATTCAGGTGAATTTGATGATCTTTTGGATAACAGCATCATCAGAGATCCCTCTCACACCATGGACGAGATTGAGCTGACGTATCAGAGTGCGGGGAGGTCTTCTTTGCTAGATTCCAATGGTTCAGTCCAGAACCAAAAGCTTTTGGAGATCGAGGAGCTCACTCTTCAGACACCAACAAATGGAACCACATTAGTTCACAACTTAATTGCAGATATATATGACAAGGATCATCTACTGGTTAGTTCACTTTTGACTGTTTTTCTGGTTTCAAGCATGTTGACTGGTACATGCTAAACAAATGACAATTTAACAGATAATGGGTCCTAGTGGGAGTGGAAAAACTTCTCTCCTAAGAGCAATGGCTGGTCTGTGGAGGTCAGGGAAAGGAAGAATCACCTTCTACCTCAATCCTCGAGATGATTTTTCGCAGGAGAAATATGAGAGCCAGGATAATTCAGCGAAAAGAAGTTCCGGAGACGTATTATTCCTTCCACAAAGGCCTTATATGGTTCTAGGAACTCTGCGTCAGCAATTGCTTTATCCTGCCTGGAGCACTACTATGGAGGCAACACCTGGTGGCAGTAAAAAAGACGGTAACTCCCTTTCAAAATTATTGACTTGTAAAACAAGTTATATCTAAGTTTCAGTTTACGCAAGCACATTATTTTTAACCTAGAGACAATTGACTCAAAAATAAATCGGAAACTACTCGAAACTTTTAAGCTAATGCATTGATTGTGTCAGGTGCCTCTGCTCTCCTGAAAAAAGATATGCCAATAACAGATGATCTGATGCGGACTCTTGAGAATGTTCGTCTTGGACATATAGTGGATCGCTTTGGTGGTCTTGATTCATTACATGAGTGGTCCAGTGTGCTCTCACTTGGAGAGCAGCAACGCCTCGCCTTTGCGCGGTTATTGCTGTGTCAGCCAAAGCTAGCTCTCCTGGATGAGTCCACTAGTGCTTTGGATGAAGCCAATGAGGTACTTGGTGCTTTCTCCTCTCATTTTTTTCATTTAGAAGAATATCTTGTGACTGTGCCATTCCTTTCTTATGATACCTAGGCACACCTCTACCAGCAAATCCAGTCAGCTGGGATTACATACATAAGCATTGGCCACCGGCAGACGTTAACCAAGTTCCATAACAAGATCTTACACATCGCAACGGCAGATCCGAAAAGCATAGAACGCAACTGGAGAATAGAGGAAAATTCTTTGCGCGGTCCATTGAATCAATAAGAGGTGCGGAGTGAAAGACGATCAAAACTTGATTGATTATTTTTAAAGATTCGTGTAGATGAACGTTGAGGGCAGTAGTCCTTTTTGTACATAAAAGCTGCAAGTCTTGATTGACGTTGTTCACTCAAAAGTCAAAACCAACGAAAGATGCAAAATACATAGAAAACAGTTTTATACAGATACGCATACATAACAACATCAAATTAAGCAAGCTCAAAAATATATAGGGCTTGTCTACTGCCTCATGTTTTTCATTAATCTTACATCTGAGTGCGAGTGCTTGTCTACTGTCTCCTTTTCTGTTTCGGTTAATTGCTCTGTTAGTGGTTTTTTCGAAGAGTGATTTTTTCGAAGAGTACAAAGGTAATCAGACAAGGTGATCCCCAATGGAATGCCTTCACCAGTTCACCCGCCTCTTAGCCTCCAGGTTTAACTCAGGAGATATTCGCTATCATCCAAGAACTTAACATAGAATGATGATAAAAGATGTTTGGAACCTTTGTTGTCTTTGTTTCTATAGAAAATTTATATTTCATAGTAGCTAGTCCAATAACACAAATACATAAACAAACTATGATTCTTAGGATAAGTCGATAACATGAAAGTTGAAACAACACACCTACGTAAATAAACTATGATCTAACACACATTAAAAAACTCAAAATCAAAAGACATGTTTTGTAATCCTAATCGTTTATATAAGGACATGTTTTCTTTCTTCAATTGCTTTCCATAACCAAAAGACATAAAAAGTAGATTTTACATCTTGAGAGACCTTTGTATTTTTATTATAACAGCCTGTTTGTCTACTTAGTGAGGGATCGATCCTTTAGTGAGGTATTTATTTCTTCAAGAGGATAATAGATTTTATAAAAGACATGTCAAAAATGTTGTTGTTCAAGTTGTTTGAATCTACATTTTTTAATCATTTTCAAATGTTTTTTTTCTTATCTCATCAATCTTTTCTCATGAACGTTACAAACATGATTTTACTATCTCATTCAAACAATGAAAACGGGGGTTGCTTTTTCATTACACCAAATGACATTGGGATTAATACTTTTGAGCATATTACACGAGATGTTTGTACATGTTACAAGTTAAGACACAACAATCTCTCCCATTTCAGAAATAGATGAAGATGAATTCTCGTCTCTGTTGTTTTCTATCACAAATTCACAATCTGCAAAACAATAACAGTAGACCAATGATTCAGGAAACCAAATAGTAAATAGAGCGAGTACGATCACTACAGTATATACACGAACCTTGCAATGCATAGGTGGTTCATAAGGATAGTCAAATTCCTGTGAAACCTGAAGAAAAAAGCATATAATTAGCATGAAGGTGCGTAAGCTAAAGAAGATCAAACAAGTTGGGTTATTACGTTAAAGAAAAACAGATGCAGAGGAATATATTATTTACCTTTGTAACTAAGATCGCTGTTTAGACCATGTGGAACATTGTCGCCATATGAAAGGCCTTCCACGGTTGTACAAAGCTCAGCTAATGAGCAAATGCCCAACTACTCTTCCCTGAAAAAGTAGAAACATTAAAAACTATCTGAAGTAAGTAATCAAGTAGGAACTTAAGAGAGAGAGAGAGATCAATCACAACCAAACCTGAACGACTTAAGCTAGTAATACAAATGACACAACCATTTGCTGAATTCTATCTTAAGTTCCTAATTTCAGTACCATACAATCAATGATAAACTATAAAACATACCTTGTATGAAATTGAGAAGAGAGGTCGACAGCATCTTCTTTAAAAAACCTATATCCAGAACGTCAAGTTCCATAGCGCAGCATCACTAACAAACCTGACATACACGAAAATAACAAGAAACACACAAACAAACAACATACGAATGGGAAAACTCTTAATTACCAAACTGATTTTGAGTGACTAATGATCACAAGTGTGTAAAGGCAAATGACTGCATTTCTATTTGTTTTACACATTATGAATTTGGTGTCTATCAATTCAATAATCTAGAATTACTGATACTGATTTTGAGTGACCAAATATGAGAAATGTGTAAAGACAAATGAACCATCTCTAACGGTCAAATGAATGGACGCTGCATTTCTATTTGTTTTACACATTATAAATTTAGTGTCTATCAGTCCAATCATCTAGAATCAAGATACTGATTTTGAGTGACTAAATAACAAATGTGTAAAGACAAATGAAACTTAACGAACAAATCAATGACTGGGCGCTGCAGTCTATTTGTTTTACATATTATGAAAATTAAGTATCTATCAATCAAATAATTAAGAATTTCCCATATAAAAAAACAGAGAAGAAAGAAGATTTCATACCTTACACGGCTGAAGAAAAAGCATTCCATTTTTTTACTTCCTGTGAAGCTCACCTACAAAGCAAAAAATCTTTAAATTCAAACTATACAATACAATTCCTAAGGTATTTAATTATCATATATATCATTCAACTTCTTGATTAATTCGACAATTAAGTAGAATATGTAATTTCTTTTGGTAAAATTAGACTTACCATATATTGTTTATTTATTAAAAGTTTAAGTCTTAACTAGATCTCGACCCGCACAACCGTGCGGGTGATTATTTTCATTTTATACATATAAATATTTGATTTACATAATTAGTGGTATACAATTTAAATGTTTAAAATAATGCTAATATTTTAATATAATATTTTCAAACAAAACAATTTCATAAACAATAAGATATTGTAAAAATGAATTTTCGAAATTTGCTAATTATGAATTTTGTGAAAATATTTACAGAAACGTTTTAGAAATTAAGATATTGTTAAAATATTTAGATAAATAATATGATTGGTTGTGATTATATAATAGATAAAAATAAGGTAGAATATTTTCTTTCATTTTATAAAAACAAATAAATATATTATTTAAAAACTAATTACGAAATTAATGAAGATATTTACATATACTTTTTGAAAATTAAGATCTTGTTAAAAAAAATTTAAACAGAATTTTCGAAATATATATATATATATATATATATATTAAATAAAAGTATATCAAAATTATTATGAATAATATATGAGTGACATATTATTAAGCATATTTTAATAATAAATAAATAAGTTGTTAGTTCTAGTAAGTAGTCCATTTTTTAAAAAATCACATATGAATTAGAAGTCATGACTTCTGTATAATAATATTTAAAAACTAATTACGAAATTAGTAAAAATATTTACATATATTTTTGAAAATTAAGATATTGTTAAGATTTTTCTTAACAGATTTTCAAAATTTGCTAATTATGAATTTAGTGAAAATATTTACAGAAACTTTTTAGAAATTAAGATAGTGTTAAAATATTTAGATAAATAATATGACTGGTTGTGATTATTTAATAGATAAAAATAATATAGAATATTTTTTTCATTTTATAAAAAAACAACTAAATATATTATTTAAAAACTAATTACGAAATTAATGAGGATATTTACATATAATATTTGAAAATTAAGATCTTGGTAAGATCTTTTTTTAAACAGATTTTTTGAAATATATATATATTAAATGAAAATATATCAAAAGTATCACGACTTCTGTATAATAATATTTTAAAACTAATTACAAAATTAGTGAAAATATTTACATGTATTTTTTGAAAATTAAGATATTGTTAATATTTTTCTTAACAGATTTTCAAAATTTGCTAATTATGAATTTAGTGAAAATATTTACAGAAACGTTTTAGAAATTAAGATATTTTTAAAATATTTAGATAAATAATATGATTGGTTATGATTATATAATAGATAAAAATAAGATAGAATATTTTTTTCATTTTATGAAAAAACTAAATATATTATTTAAAAACTAATTACGAAATTAATGAAGATATTTACATATAATTTTTGAAAATTAAGATCTTGTGAAGATCTTTTTCTAAACAGATTTTTCAAAATATATATATATATATATATATATATTAATGAAAGTATATCAAAAGTATTATGATTAATATATGAGTGACATATTATTAAGCATGTTTTAAAAATAAATAAGTAAGTTGTTAGTTCTATAAATAGTCCATTTTTTAAAAAAATCACACATGAATTAGAAGTCATGACTTCTGTTTTAATATAATAGATTGTGATGATAAATATAAAACAAAGTTTTAACTATCATTACTTATTTATTTAGTCTTTTTTTGTTTTAACTGTGAAAGTAAAAAAAAAATGGAGAACTGACCTTTTTAATCTTGTAGCCGTCTAGTACTAAAACAAACCCTTATTTTTGCTCTCCCTGCTCTGAGAATTTAAACAGAGAATGTTAACGTGTGTAATGCATTGTTGTGATTAAGCACATTAAGAAACATATAATGTTAACATATAATGTTTCTTTACCTGAGATTTCGGGGAAGGGAAGACATTCCAGAATCTTAAGGTTTCATCTCCTGCTCCTGTCAGGATCGTCTGCCAACAAAATAAAAGTTCACACAAGATGAGTACTACGTTAACGTAAGCAAGTTACATAAAGAAAGTATTAAAATAATGATAAAAGACTAACCTGTCCATCTGGTGAAACAACAAGATACAGAACACGGAACGTGTGACCCGTGAGAGTTGCTAACTGCTAGAGAAAAATTACATTTTCAGTTCGTTAAAACTCCGCAAAACTTTAAAATTAACAGGACAGTAACTCTTTACTTTAGACATGGTTGGGTATTTCCAAACGATGATTTGGCTTTGGGAATATCCATGAGTGCTCACAAGCTCATTCACGTTCTTAGACCAAGCCAAATTACACACCTGAAATGTTATTGGTTCAGTTATTTACCATATTCTAGGTATTAATCAAAGCTATAGGATAACCAAGTTTTTACCTGACTACTGGTGTCTACGCAACTTAAAGAAGTGTTTGTCGTTGTGTTCCAAAAACGGTATCATCTATCAGCAGTGCCACCACCGGAGGCAAGAAGCCCGTGGAGATGCGGTGACCAGGCAATGGCTTTAACCGCTGCTGTGTGCTCACAGTATCTCAAAACCGGTTGTGTTGAATGTTGGTTCCATACAACAAGCTGCAATATCACACTACAATCATTAAAGTATTCTCGGAACCACAAATGAAGATTATATATATATATATATATATATGTGTTTTACCTTGTTGAATGTTGGTTAGCGCCTGATGCTAGCGCCAAAATCATTACCATACACCAGTGACCCTGCAACTTATGTTCCAGTAACTCAGTAAGTCAAAGACAGAAAAGTTTGAGCAGACTGAAGATAAGAAGAGAACCAACCTGGCCATCGACAACGAAAACAAAAACATCTGACTCTTCCACAGCAGCAGTATCTTGTTTCTCAATCATGGAAGGCATCCTCGCAACAGCCACCTCCCTAGAGCTTAGTGGAATACCTTCCATGCCAATGGTGTTCGAAACATTCAGCTCTTCCATGACACCAGGTGGCGACTTAGAAACAGTCATAACACCTCCCGTGTCAACCACCACAAACTCTTGATCACCCCAATAGGATCTACCGTACAGTCTTTCCCTAGTAACTCCAGGCTCATCCACCACAATTGCTCTATTCTCCTGCAAATGTATATATAATAACAATTTGAGTCTCTACCATGAATGGTAAGGAGAAAACAATCAAAACTCTTTTTACCCCAACGAGACTCGGTTGAACAATGCTGATTTGCCGACGTTGGGTCTTCCAGAGATGCTCTGGTATCTGCGTCTGGTTCTGTATTAATGTGAGTAACCAACAAAAGATCAAAACTTTATCTACTTTAAAGAAGATCTCAAGCTCAAAGGACGAGCCTTTACTGAAGTAAGCAACGATATGAGAAAGAGAGACTAACGTTTTTGGCTTGTCTTTTGCCCTTTCTGCGTACGTGATTCCTCCCTTCAACTACATCATCCTCTGTAAACATCATCAAGCTACGATCATTATTCACAATCATTGGATTACAAAAATGTGTAAAAAGACACAAAATTTACCGAGTAGTAGCGTAGTCTCTAGCGATATCTCTCGCTTCTTCTTCATCCGACTCATCATCAGGGTAGCTGCTGTCTTCCTCGGGTTCCTCGAACTCTAGCTCGTCGTAAACCCTAACGTTCTGCGGCGGAGACGGCGCGGCGACAGCGGTGGTGGTGGGGGTGTTCCTGGTGGCGCAGGAAGAGGACGGAGGGTTGAGCTGAGTCTTGACCCTGGTGAAGTGATCGGAGATGTTAAGCATCACTAAGGTGAGGCCGCTTGAGGAAGAAGGCGCCATTGGTTTCGTCTCTCTCCTTTTTTTCTTTTCCCGGTGTTTTGTTAGTTTCTGTGATTTTTAGATTGTAAAAGGAGTGGTAGTGTAGAGACTGTGTTAGTTTAAGATGGAATGAAGAAGATAGATGAGGGAGAATAATGTTACCGTTACGTTACGGCTAGTAATTAATCAAGAGTGTCTTTTGGTTGCCTTTATTTAGTTATTACTTTTCAGACATTAATCAAGACTCAAGAGTGTCTTTTGGTTTGCCTTTCTCGAAGAACTCAAATGAAACCGCTGGAAAGATAACATACACTTATCAGAAATGGTAAAAGTAGAAATCACCAGTAAATGAATTTACCTGGAAAGATTCATACGTACGTGAAATAATTAATGATCCTTCTATTGTAGATTTAAGGATTTGTTAGTCCGTAGGAGGATGCTCTCTTTGTTACATGTATGAGTTGTGGTAATGACTTTTATATCATGCTTATCAAAAACTTGGTGCGCAAGGCTCTTTTTCTGTATCAATAAAAAATAAATAGTCAATAATATCAGACTTAACTACTAAAGCAACAATTTGATAGTACTATTCCTCTCAAATCATTGAAAATTTGATAGCATCACATTCTGATTCCATAGAGAACAGTACTCACTCCTCATCTACTAGTAAATTATTGGACACTAGCGAATATCAATCATTTTTTAAAAAAATTGTAGACCCAAAGTACTAATAATATATTTATTCATATTACTAGGACAAGCTCGGAGGTTTGTCCTTACAAGAACATCTAAACGTAATATACATCATTCACTAATAGGGATTATACTCATTGTGGAATGAAGAATTCGTAAGAGTGGAGAACAAACTCTTCAAGGAATATTAGCTGTTGAGAATATATTTTTCTGTTTTACAAAAGAGATATTTTTTAAAATAATACCTGTTGAGAATTTTTTTATCTTGAATTATTTCTTCTAAATATTTGTACATCAATGTATTTTCTAGATTCCGATCTTAACAAATGGTACAAATCTATTTTTTAGAATCTATTTTTGTAAAAAACATAGGTCCAAATTTGAAACTAACTTTATTCTTACATATTATATTACAAATATCTGATATTTTATTTAAAAGTTCCTAAAAATGCAAGTATCTAAATTATTCAAAATTATCCTACAAATGAGAACCGAACCTAGACTAAATTGAACATAAAATTTTATTAGGTTCCTAAATCAGTCCAAAAACCAAAATTGCCAAACTAAAACCAGTACAACTATATAAATAAATAACTTAGCATTTTTTATATCTTTTGAACTGAAAGACCGAAGAACCAAATGTGTACACAATGGCATTTGAATGTAAATATTATGAAAGATTAAGGGGAAATTCAAATGTGTACTTAAGTTTTAATAGAATAGATATCTTATTCTCATTCTCAGATCAGTCTTTTGATCATCCAAAACAATGTCATGGAACGTTACAATCATATGATTTTATAAAAGAAAACCGTTCTGACTTTTTTTGCGCAAAATGCAATGTTCAATTACTTTATCGATTTGAACAGTTGATCCTGTTTCACACTTTATAAGAAAACAGTAGTTAGTGAAAGCAACTAGGACCATGCATGGTCAAAATGTAAACCAATTCCAAACATTCAGGTAACTAAACCCTGCCAAAAAAGGGTTAGATCCCGGTAATCGGTCAGGCAGACATCAAAAGAAAGATCCCAAAAAGATGATGAGACAAACCCTGAAGCAGATAATGAGGACTTGTATGTGGAGCGTATTCGCCTTGAGAATACACAGTTGAGGTACCCCTCCTCACCCCCACCTTTCTTGTTCATGCAATATATTCTGGAAACTGTACATATAATATTAAATGGCTCTTCTCTTGATGAAATTCAGCTTTAAGAGTTTCTTGAGCAAGCTCACGATACAAGAGCCTACATTTGATATAATGATTGTTTTTTATAGGTAAGGTTTATGTCTGTTCTTGTTTCGTCTGTCTATTTTTCGCTTTGTGAATTTGTTGTTCAACAAGGATGTTGTTGCAGGCGAGCCAGCTCTAAAACAAATCTGGAAAGAGGAATATACGTTAAACATTTCAAAAACAATCCTATGGCTGACATGGAGATTGTGCTTGTAAGTTTCTCTTCTCGCCTTTATTTCTCTATGCATGCTTGATTCTGTAGCAATACAATTTGCGGCTGCTCTTTTTGCAGCCTGAGAAAAGAAATCATGGACTGACTCCAATGGATTGGGTCAAATTTCTGATATCTGCCATAGTTGGTCTGGTTGGTCTTCTTCTTTTCGTTTTTTGTGGTTCATGTATGTCTCTTTATATTGGTTATCATTTGACTTTCTCTACCGGTTGCCGTGGTTACTTCAGTTGAGATGCCGAAAGCAGATCCATGGGTAATCTTTGCAGTTCTCTCCACAGTGGTTGGTTATTGTGCCAAAACATACATCACGTTAAGTGTTTTCCATTTCTCCTTGTCCTTCACACAGTGGTTGGTTATTGTGCCAAAACATACATCACGTTAAGTGTTTTCCATTTCTCCTTGTCCTTCATTCTTGTGTGTTAGTTAGACTTATCGCAAAGTTGTTTTACTTCAGTTTCCAGCAGAACATGGCAACGTACCAGAACCTGATAACATAATCTATGTATGAAAAATAACTAGACAGCGGGAAGGGAACACTATTACACTTGTGCGATGACGTTATTCAGCAAGAAGTAAAAAATTCATGCCTGTCTTTTATTCATATGCGGGCGTGAATGCCATTAGAATAGGAACACAGCATAATTTGGTTACACACGCATGTAAAAGAGGTGATGATTTCCTTCTACATACTAATGGAGCAGGGGAAAGCTACCTTGGAGGTACATAATACAAAATTTAACTCTTTTGGTTATTGCCTGTGATCATTAGCGAGTGCTTACTTGAGTTGGTGGGATTAGGATCTGGATCTGAGATGTGAGGAACTGATAAAGGAAGAGTTTGGTGAGAGGTGTAACTTTGATGTGGATGATGCAGTCCAAAAGCTAGAGAAGTTGGGGATCGTTGCCCGTGACACCATTGGAAGGTACTACTGCATGGGTCTGAAGCGAGCCAACGAGATCATAGGGACCACCGCCGAGGAGCTTGTCCTGAAGGCCAAACATGGCATCACTCCTTGAACTTACTACCTTCTCTTCTCTTCTTGAACATTTGTTCTCTTCTCATTTGATTAAAACTCTTAGTGACAAAAATCAATTCACCGGAAAATAGTTGTCTGTTATGAACGCATGAAACATACAATATTGAACTATATTGTTATGGCAAGAATTTTTGAAGGTGACCTACAAAAAGTCTCTATTCCTAGCTACAAATAGCTCAATGTCTGTGTACATATATCACTTTGGTACTGTTGTCCTCTCCCATGAGTTCAGGTTACCGTAGAAACCAAATACAAGGGGGTGAACATTAAAAAGATCACAGAAAATAGATAGCTTTGCCATCTATAACTTACATAGCTGCGAAGAACAAAGGAGCAAACTGTGTATCAAGCATTGTTCAGTCTGATGTTACTTGGAGAGTTTTCCCGGCAAAGGAAATTAATCAACCACCCATTTTTGATCCTGCTTCCTTCAAAGTCTGGAAAGATGAAGCGTTTAAGACTTGGTTGGTAAAGAAACGAGGCTAGCTAACTTGTACACAGAAGCAGACCCTTCCAACAACTTGCTCGAGGAGGTAAATAAAAAGAGTAATAGATTTATTTTTATCAAGGAATCAAGAGTAAATAAATAGTAGTACATGCCTTGGAAAATATATGTGATGACAGAGCCGGACCTAGTGTTATGGGGGTCTTATACATAATTGTTTTTTTTTTAAAACAATTACAGTGAAAATAATTTATTTGTATTTTTTATTTTGTAATTTGCTTAATCTAAAATATTTTTAAAATTAATAATCATAAATTTTATTCTATAATATATTTTTACTTTATATATTTATTTTTATATTACTATTAAATATATACTTTTATATATATAAACGTTTTTAAATCAGAACTTATTACGCATGCGTTTGTACGGTTGTACCACTTTTCGTGTTAGTCTCTCTCTTGTTGCTGTGTGTTACATTTAGCCTAGTTATATTCACACATGACATGACACAGAGCTCCAAGAGATGAGTTACCCCACCTATTAACCACATTCAAAAATTCATTAATCTAGTATAAGCGTTCTTCCACGGTACATGGGGAACTTTTTAATCAATGTTTTAATAAAAAAATATATACTTCATAAATTAGTGGACTAACCACTATGAAATTTATATTCTTAAGAGAAACAGACACAACAAAGGTTCAAAACTTTTTGAAAATCATTATATGTTAGTACATGATGCAACTAAGCATTTAAATAAGATTGTCGCATTTATGATTTTTTCTCGAAATATGTGGGTTAACACCTACGAAAATATTTAGTTTTTGGTTTAATTCTAGTGGACTAACCACTATGAAATCTCAATTCTTAGAAAAGGAAACAACAAAGGTTCCAAACTTTTTAGCCATTATATGTATTGAAGCACAATTTTCATATTTTTGAATTCTTCTCAAAATATGTAAGTTAACCGTTAGAAAAACATTGAATTTTTGGTTACATGCTCTTATCACTAGTGTTGTTTAAAAATTATAACCACTTAATACATTTTATTAATGTATGATAAACTCTTCTTCATGGTACATGAACCTTGTTCTAATTTTTTTTTAACAATTATGTTAGTAAAATTACATATATTACCTTAATCAATGAACTTACCACTATGAAATTTATATTTTTGAGAGAAACGGACACAAGAAAGGTTCGAAACATTTATGAAAACCATCATATGTTAGTACATGATGCAACTATGAATTCAAATAAGATTGTCACATTTATGTTTTTTTTTCAAAATATGTGGGTTAACACCTACGAAAATATTTAGTTTTTGGTTTAATTCTCAATATACTGAACTTTGTTAATCTACATTCTAAATTTTAACCACATTCTAAAATTTATTAATCTAGTATAAGCCACGGAACATGGGCACGACTATAAATTTTTAATCAACGTTTTAATAAAACTTTATATACTGCTTAAATTAGTGGCCTAACCACAATGAAATGAGAAATTGTCAAAAATACCACAAGTTAAGTATCACTTTTCAAAAATACCTTCAATAAAAATATACAAACATTTGAGTTTATGCTTTAGTGATTAGTGTTTAGGGTTTAGTATTAAGGGGTTTGAGTTAGTTTTATATATGTTTTATCAATATTTTGAAAATTTAGTCTAGTGTTATTTTATCACAAATTTAGGGTATTTTTGAAAATAGCTCTTCATTAGTGGTAAATATGAAAAGTTGTATCAAACTTGTGGTATAATTGAAATTTCCCCCTATGAAATCTCAATTCTTTAGAGAAAATGAAACAAGAAAGCTTCCAAACCTTTTTGGCCATTATTTGTATTAAAGCATCATTTTCATATTTGTGATTTCTTCTCAAAATATGAAGGGTAACCGTTGGAAAACATTGAATTTTTGGTTAAATGCTCTTATCATTAGTGTTGTTTAGATATTCTAACCACTTAATATATTTTTAATAATGTATGATAAAGTCTTCTTCATGGTACATGAACCTTGTTCTAATTTTATTTTTTAACAATTATGTTAGTAAAATTGCGTATACTATCTAAATCAATGAACTTACCAATATGAAATTTATATTCTTAAGAGAATCAGATACAACAAAGGTTCCAAACATTTTTCAAAATCATCATATGTTAGTACATGCTGCAACTATGCATTGAAATAAGATTGTAACATTTAAGAGTTTTTCTCAAAATATGTGGGTTAACACCTACAAAAAGACCTACGAAAATATTTAGTTTTTGGTTTAAGTATCTATATACTGAACTTTGTTAATCTACATTCTAAATTTTAACCACATTCTAAAATTTTTTAATCTAGTAAAAGCGTTCTTCCAAGGAACATGGACACAATTATAACTTTTTAATCAATGTTTCAATAAAACTTTATATACTGCCTAAATTAGTGGATTTATCACTGTGAAATTCAATTCCTTAGAGAAAAGAAAACAACAAAGGTTCCAGACCTTTTTGGCCATTATATGTATTAAAGCACCATTTTCATATTTTTGAAATTCTTCTCGAAATATGTAGGTTAACCGTTTGGAAAACATAGAATTTTTGGTTAAATGCGCTGATCATTAGTGTTGGTTAAAAATTCTAATCACTTAATACATTTTTATTATTGTATGATAAATTCTTCGTCATGGTATGGACCTTGTTATAATTTTTTTACAATTATGTTAGTAAAATTGCGTGTAGTACTTAAATAATTGAATTTACCACTATGAAATTTATATTCTTGAGAGAAACGGACACAATAAAGGTTCCAAACATTTTTGAGAATCATCTTATGCTAGTACATGATGCAATTATGCATTTAAATAAGACTGTCACATTTATGTTTTTTTTTCTCAAAATATGTTGGTTAACACCTACGAAAATACGTACGAAAATATTTAGTTTTTGGTCTAATTCTCTATATACTGAACTTTGTTAATATACATTCAAAATTTTAACCACATTCTAAAATTTATTAATCTAGTATAAGCGTTCTTTTACGGTACATGGGTACTATTATAACTTTTTAATCAACGTTTCAATAGAAGTTTATATACTTTTTAAATTTGTGGACTAACCACTATGAAATCTCAATTCTTTAGAGAAAAGGAAACACGAAAGGTTCCAAACCTTTATGGCCATTATATGTATTAAAGCACCATTTTCACATTTTTGAATTCTTCTCAAAATATGTAGGTTAACTGTTAGGAAAACATTGAATTTTTGAAAATCATCATATGTTAGTACATGATGCAACTATGCAATTAAATAAGATTGTCACATTTATGATTTTTTCCGCAAAATATTTTGGTTTAATTCTCTATATTTAAATAAGATTGTCACATTTAAATAAGATTGTCACCTACGAAAATACCTACAAAAATATTTAGTTTTTGGTTTAATTATCTATATACTGAACTTTGTTAGTCTACATTCTAAATTTAACCCCATTCAAAATTTATTAATCTAGTATAAGTGTTCTTCCACGGTACATGAGCACGATTATAACTTTTTAATAAATGTTTTAATAAAACGTTATATACTGCCTAAATTAGTGGACTAACCACTATGAAACTCAATTATTTAGAGAAAAGGAAACAGCAAAGGTTCCAAACCTTTTTGGCCATTATATGTATTAAAGCACTATTTTCATATTTTTGAATTCTTTCAAAATATGTCGGTTAACCGTTGGAAAACATTGAATTTTTGGTTAAATGCTCTGATCATTAGTGTTGTTTTGATATTCCAACCACTTAATTATTTTTTTATTAATGTATGATAAACTATTCTTCATGGTACATGGACCTTGTTCAATTTTGTTTTAACAATTATGTTAGTAAAATTCCGTATACTACCAAAATCTATGAACTTAACACTATGAAATTTATATTCTTGAAAGAAACGGGCAAAACAAAGGTTCCAAACATTTTTGTAAATCATCATATGTTAATACATGATGCAACTATGCATTTAAATAAGATAGTCACATTTATGATTTTTTTCTCAAAATATGTGGGTTAAAACCTACGAAAATACCAACGAAAATTTTTTTTTTTTGGTTTAATTCTCTATATACTGAACTTTGTTAATCTAGATTCTAAATTTTAACCACTTTCTAAAATTTACTAATCTAGTATAAGAATTCTTCCACGGTACATGGCCACGATTATATCTTTTTAATCAATGTTTTAATAAATCATTATATACTGCTTAAATTAGTGGAATAACCACTATGAAATCTCAATTCTTTAGAGAAAAGGAAACACCAAAGGTTCCATACGTTTATGGCCATTATATGTATTAAAGCACAATTTTCACATTTTTGAATTCTTCTCAAAATATCTAGGTTAACTGTTAGAAATTTTTTGGTTAAATGATCTGATCATTAGTGTTGTATAGATATTCTAACCACTTAATATATTTTTATTAATGTATGATAAAATATTCTTCATGGTACATGGACCTTGGTCTTATTTTTTTTAAACAATTATGTTAGTAAAGTTGCGTATACTAACTAAATCAATGAACACACCACTATGAAATATATATTCTTGAGAGAAACGAATACAACAAATGTTCCAAACATTTTTGAAAATCATCATATGTTAGTACATGATGAAATGTGCATTTAAATAAGATTGTCACATTTATGATTTTTTCTCAAAATATGTGGGTTAACACCTACGAAAATACCTACGAAAATATTTAAAGCAATGCAACAGATTAAAGTAGACATTTTCAAGAACTAATATTTGCAAGCTTAGCTCTCTAAGTGATGCTAGGACTTTTCAAGGGTCCTTAACCAAATGATGTAGTATAAAAGATTGTCGAACCAAACCTAGGTGATTCTAAAGCAAAGGGGATGCATGTTCATGCTTAAGCTAAGTGCAACCAATGAGTGAAATTATATTGAACTATAACTATACTAGAAATGCAATAAATGATCAAGCTTTCTTTCTAAATATGAAGCAAGAGGACCCATGGGGCTAGGTATTTGATCTTGGGTGATGTAGATCCAATAAAGAGGTGGCAAGCTATCAATCAAACACTTTCCTTATGCATAGACATAATAGTAAACAAGCTCTATCCCTAAATGAATGTTCGTTTGCTAAAACAACTCAAGCATCAAATCCCTTTGGTTGAATATTACTGAAGCAATCATTGAGAACAAGTCTAATAGCAATCCTAGCACCTTTGACATCAAATCCCTTTGGCAAAGCAAGGTAAAAAGCATTGAAGAGTTGGTTGAGACATTTCATCATACACATACCGGGTGTGAAATGCCTAAGGATCTATTTTAGTATGATCAAGACTAAAATAGCATTGAGAACCCTCAACAAGCAAAGAAACAAGTAGATCTAACACTAAACACCCTAGATCTTCAGTAATCACTCGTAATCACCGTAACCCATGAATCCTAGATTAGTCTACTCACTAATAGACATGAATAACCCAAAAACCAAGGATGATTCAAGGTTAGACATGATTAGAGAGCAAGATAATCACACAATCACAAAAAAATTAGAAGAAAAGAAACTAAAGATTCAATATTTCTTCAAGGTTTCAATGTGTTATTGAGAGAAAAACAAGATAAGATATCCAAGTGCTTACAAGAGTATTTATATTGGGCTTAAAAACCCTTGAAAATACACTAAAAAAGACAAAAAATCCCTTAAAATGGGAAGAGTCTCGAGCCGGACCGGCTGGCACCCGGCTGGTCCAGGCCGCGTACCGCGTCGGCCCGGTCCGTGTGAGTGGTCCAGGCCGGGTGTGTAACACCCCCGAACCGTCCTAGACATAGGTCGATCCACCGGCCAACAATCAAACAAGAACATGACCGATGAACCAACTAACACCAAGGATTGGAGATGAAAAGCCAACCGACCAGCCAACAATCAAACAAGAACATGACTGACCGTCCAACCCAACACCATGGTCCGGAAGCGCTACATGACGGGTTAGGAACAATCCGGTCAGAGTCGCAGAATTTACTCCGCAGCTTAGACCAGTTCATCCACTAACTCGTCCCGCTAACTCAAGGCATAAGGCTTTGCAACCCGTACCAAGAGTTAACGTTGTTCGTTAGATCGAGGCCTAAGGCTTTTCAACCCGTACGACGACCTAACGTTGTGTTAGACCGGACTAGTCACATATCAGAGTACTCATGATGCGCATATAAAACCAATACTTTATTAATTCAAGAAATATTCATACATAGATATAAATCAAGACCGGTCCCGGCCTAACGCCAAAATCGAGTCAACTAACGCAAATCCAAAATACCGTTTACAAAAGGCATGCAAATCTACTCCGGTGGTCCTAACGTCCAGCTCCGAGCTACACGGTCATCCTACACTAAAGCTACCTGCAAAAAGGGACAAAGGAGTTGGGTGAGTAACCTAATGTTACTCAGTGAGCTGGCTACCTCTACCCAAACCTAGAAACTAGCCCAGACAACCCAAAATAACAAGCAATCTATCCTATCATGCAATCAATCTAATCCAACATTAAATAAACAAACCGTTACTAAGTTAGATATGGCCTCCTGCCGTTATCTAACTTCAAGTAACGGGAACCTGCATACAAACAAGTTAACAACCAATCCCTAGTTAACCATATATATGCCTGAGTTCAATACTCATGTAGTGTTAGACACTTAGACTATACAAGTATCATTAACCAGTCGATCAACAATCAGACAAGAACATGATCAGCTAACCAATGATACCGCATAGCTTCAATATCCACCACCCTTCACAAGCAATCACCCAAACAATATACAATCAGCTTCGGGTCTACACTAACCAAAGAGACACCAAGCCGAATCTGGTACCATATCCAGAATTCGAACTCAATGTTAGAAACCTGCAAGCAAATCAATCAACCACAACCACAAAAACAAGATGCTATCTAACTATGACTCGATCTAAATAAACACGACACTCTATCACAACACAACACTCTAACCCGGGGTATGGTGACTTCGTGTTCTTCCTCAACATCGGCAATATCCTATCTCCCTACCACAAAGGCCAGAAGAAGGAACTTTCAACCGACCGCGGCCCACAGTCCTTCGGGTCACCGCGGGACAGCCCACAGTCCTTCGGGTCACTGTCACATTACACCGTCGTGTAATCACTCAGCCCTAGGCCATGATCCCGTCTCTCTGAGTCTTCCCGATCCAGCGAATAAGGGGTTTCCTTAAACCCGCTGGGTACGAGGCTGAGGAAACACTAATCACCCCTAAACAAGCCTAGTATGGGCGGGTTACGCACATACTGTCGGCACACTCACACAACACAAACACAAGCTAGAACCTAACCTAAAGATAAAGTCCTAGACTCTATCAAGACTCTCTACTCTACAACACTAACAACAATATCATAACTAAACAAATCAACTGGTTAGTCACTCCCTTACCTAGAGCTGACTAACCTCAAACAACAATCAATAACTAAATCAAACCGTTACCCAGATAGTTCAGCCTCCTGCTGATAAACTATCCTTAAAGATAACGGGAACCTGCACTCAATCAAATCAACACACAAGAATAGAAAACATGATGCATCCTAGCCCTAGTCCTAATCAGGTTATTAACTCAGTCTTAATTTCGTTCTATCTCAACTTAGCCCTCACTAAGCTGAGTCCAATTCATAAACAAAATAACCCTAAGGACTCTATCAAGCAATAACGTGATCATTCTAATCTATAATCTATATGCAGACTCGATCTATCCTAAGTTCCAAGTGGAATTCAAACAAAACCAGCTCACAAAACTACCCTAAATTCCAAGTGGAATTCAAACAAAACCAACTCACAGTGTTCTTTGCCGATAAGCAGCTGGTTGATCGGAGAGGACTTAGCCAAAACCCAATGGACGACTTGAATGGACTGGACTGGACTGATCTTGACTTGGACAGAACCTCCCCTGATACTGGTCTGGACTGAACTCAACTTGAACAGAATCTCCCCTAGCTTCTGGACAGTTCTTCAGACTTTCGGTACTTCAGAACTTCGACTGATCTGAACCGTGGAACTAAACTGATCTTGGACAGCACCTCCACTTGATCATGAAAGAAAATAACTCCCTTGGATGAGATGATATGGGCAGAACCTTCCCCAGACACTCATTCAAAATCAGTAGAGAAACTGATCTCGAAAACTCTCTAAAACCCTCGAAAAAGATTGGAATCTCTCACTTCTTTTATCTACTTTCTCTCTCTCTCTCTCTCTAACCACGTTCTGGAGTGATTTTGGTGTGTGAATGATGAATGAAACTGAAGGGGTCGTGGTCTTTATATAGTATACAGCAGCGAATCAGATTCAGGTTGGTGGCAGCCCGTGTGTCGCTCCGCATGGCTCCGGACGCATGCATCGCGGCACCTCGTGCTCCACATGTCACTCAGCATGTACATGATGGCTTGAATGAAGACACCACGTCCTCCACTTGTCTGATGCAAAGCTTAGTCTCATGCAGATCGACACCACATCGCACACATGTCGATCAACATGCTTCCATTGCAGATATCGCGACACTTCGTGCTTCTACATGTCAAGCTGCATGTTCTCCTTCCATGCACGTATACACCTCATGCTTCCCTTGACACTCAGCTGGTTGTAAGGTTTACACCACGTTCTTATCCCTTAGATCGACCCACCTCGAGCTTCTCGGTCGATTTGCGCGGTTTCGGTCTTTTTGATGAATTTTCGTCCCGCGATCAATCCCGAATATTTTTCCGCTCCCGTTTTGATTCTCTGAATACTTTTAAGAAAATCCAGATAAATACTGAGATCCTCTAAAAATATTTCCCGAGCCTCCGGCTTCCTCCAGAAATTTCGTAAAACCGAAATTAGGGTTTTCGACCAACTTCGGGTTTTCCCGTCGTGCTTGCTTTCCGTCGTGCTTACTCCCGTCCTGCTTCGAACTTATAATATCTCCAAAATAATATTCTGATGATAGATGTGAAGTTTCGCGGAAAACTTAGTCGCTAAGAAACGTCGGGTTTTTGAAACGTCGAGCTTCTAAACCGTCGTGCTTCAAAAAATGTGATTCCTCCAAAATCTTCGTCTGATCAATCTAAGACTCTTCTAAGAAAGGTAGAGCAGCTTACGTCGTCCCATGGTTCACTCACGATCCATTGCTTGTCCACATCGTACTTCGAACTTCTCGGTTGGCCCGTACCGCCTGCGGTTCGATCATCAAGTTGATGCTCGACCAATCTTCTGTCTTCTGCGAAGCACGGGCTAAGTTTTTTGTGATCAAAACTTAACATTCCTCCAAATATATAATCTCCCAAAAGCTTGGTTCCATATCCCGACCTTGACTTCCTCGACCATTTTTATCCTGAAGGGCGGGATATCACAGGGTGCGTCTGGCCGCGTACCGCCTCGTCCCGGTACGTGCGGGTAGGAATGGTCGGGTGCCTCGACCCGGGTAGCTTTCTTCATCGACCCGGTACCTGCGGGTGGTACAGGCCGCGTACCACTGGTCGGGTACGTTGATTCGCCTTCAGTGTTTTATTCATAACTCCTCCAATATAGCTCTAAATAACTTGAAACCACTTCCATTGGAAAGCTAACTCAATTTCCTATGTGTCCAAAGAATCTTGGCAACAGAAGACTTCTAGAAGGCCTCCGTCCATGTTCATATTTCACTCCCTTTGGATCACAATGCTCCCAAAAATCTCAAATACACTTCACATCATACTCGAGCACCTAATAAGGACAAATGAATGCAATATGGACCCTATGATGCCTAATTCCTAATCTATATGATCAAAATGCAGAAGATATGAAGGCTAAAATTATGTAAATATGCAAGATATTTTAATTTGATGCTAGGACTTTTCAAGGGTCACTAACCAAATGATGTAGTATAAAAGATTGTCGAACCAATCCTAGGGGATTGTAAAGAAAAAGGAATGCAAGTTCATGCTTAAGCTAAGTGCAACCAATGAATGAAGTGATATTGAACAATAACTGTAACACTCCCGAACCGTTCTAGGTATAGGTCGAACCACCGGCCAACAATCAAACAAGAACATGACCGACGGCTGACTTTCTACCAAGGTCCGGGAGCGCTACATGACGGGCTAGGGGCGTACCAGCCTTGTCACAAAAAGTGCAATTCGTGACTTGGCCAGTTCGCCTGCTAACACGTCCCGTCAGATAGAAGCCTAAGGCTTCTCAACCCGTACTCCAACCTGGCGTTGTGTTAGCTTGGACAAAGCTAATATCAGAAACAACAAGGCATTTACATAAACATCGATTTATTTATCTTATATCATATTCCGTTCACAACACACAAAATATTATAAGCGTAGTGGCATGCCATCGAGCAAAAGATACATACTTATAGTCTGAAAACGTCGCAAGCAAAAAGATGCAAAATCTACACCAGCCCGCCTAGCTTCCCGCGACCGCTACAAACTACTGGTTACCTGAAAACAATAAAGAGTGAGGGGTGAGTAATCTAGTATTACTCAGTGAGTTACAATCCCCAACTAAACAAATACAACCCCTCGCTATCCCACCCCAAACAATCTAAAGCGAGAGGTTCACCTAAAAGCATATCAGAAATAGCAGCAATAATATAACCGAAATCTAAAACCCGTTGTAAAATAATATGAGTAAAATATCGATACTATAATATAGTCTTTGTAAATCGATATCCCAATAAACTAGGGTTTACCAAATCCCTTTATTAAATATATAACTATAACTCGGGCCCCGGTGACGTTAGGTTCCTCCTTCACTATCGGCAATATCCTAACTTCCCACCACACAGGCCAGGAAGAAGGAACTTTCAACCGACCGCGGCCCACAGTCCATCGGGTCACCGCGCGACAGCCCACAGTCCATCGGGTCACTGCCACATTACACCGTCGTGTAATCACTCAGCCCTAGGCCATGACCCCGTCTCTCTGAGTCTTCCCGATCCAGCGAATAAGGGGTTTCCTTGAACCCGCTGGGTACGAGGTCTGAAGGAACACTAACTCACCCCTACACATGCCTAGCAATGTGGGTTACACAATGCTGTCGGCCAATACAAAACAAATACCAAAACTTGGTAATATAACCAAGGTTTCACACAATCACCACAACCAAACACAATCAAATATATTCTAGAATCTAGCATAAAGACTAATTCCAGAATCTCTAACTATCCGCAACCTAGCGATATCATCTAAGCAATCAGAAATTGCTAACCAATCAACCTAACCATTAGCATGCTACTACGGTTCTCAAATAATAACTAAGCATGCTATCAACTCAATCAATCTAACCATTACTATCAACTAATCAAACCATTACTCAGTTTAGACCTGGCCTCCTGCCATGATCTAACTCCCAAGTAATGGGAACCTGCATAAAAACAGCTTAGCAAACAATTGATTATAACTCACTGTTTTCGGTTGACCCTGGCCTTGACCCCGAACCCGTCTTCTGCGTTCTGAACCCTTTCTTGACCTTCACAAGTAGACCCACTTCTGAACTGATCTTGAGTCGAGCAGAACCTCTCTTAGATGTAGACTCGAATCGAGCAGAATAACTGTTCTCGAAAACTGCCGAAAAAGACTCGAAAATGATCGAAACTCGAACTTTCTTTCTCTAGCTTTCTCTCTCACGTTTTCTCTGAGTTTCAGGTTTGCTGGATGGTTTGAAATGAGCTGGGGTCGTGGGGTTTATATAGGATGCATCAACCAATCAGAAACAAGCCGTGTGGCAGCCCGTGTGTCGCTTCGCATGGCTCCGGACGCATGCGTCGCGACACCTCGTGCTCCACATGTCTGATGGCATGACCAGGATGTCCTGCAGAATGACACCATGCCATCCAGATGTCTCATCCACGTCCTGAAATCATCCAGTTTGACACTGAGCGCACACATGTCGCTCAGCATGCTCCGTTCGCAGGTTTCGCGGCACCTCGTGCTTCTGGGTGTCAATCAGCATGCTGTGCTCTCCTGGGCTTCAACACCTCCTGCTTCCCTTGCCACATACCATGCCAGGAAGGTTAGATCACGTCCTTATCTCACAGATAAGGCCACCTCGAGCTTCTCGGTCCGTTCGACTGATTTCGACCCTTCCGGTGAATTTTCGTCCCGTGATCAGTCCCGAATATTTTTCTACGCCCGTTCTGATGAGATAAATATTTTTAATAAACTCCAAGTGATCCTGACCTTGACGGAAAAATATTTCCCGAGCCTCCGGCTTCCTCGAAAAATCGATAATACCGAAATTAGGGTTTTCGCCCAACTTCGGGTTTTCCCGTCATGCTTCGATCCCGTCGTGCTTACTTCCCGTCCTGCTTCCAACTTATAATATCTCCCAAATGATATTTTATTGATAGATACAAAGTTTTGGAGAAAACTTTGTTGCTAAGAAAACGTCGGGTTCTGAAACGTCGAGCTTCTAAACCGTCGTGCTTCCAAAAATGTTATGCTTCCAAAACATCCTTCTCATCAACCTAACACTTTTCTAAACATGGTCCAGCAGCTTAAGGTTCACTCATGATCAATTCTTCGACCATCCATCGCCCGCGGTACGACCACTAAATAATAATACTTTTTTTTTTTTTTTTTTTTTTTTTAACGGGTTTCTACAATAACTATACTAGAAATGCAATAAATGATCAAGCTTTCTTTATCAATATGAAGCAAGAGGACTCATGGGGCTGGGTATTTGATTTTGGGTGATGTAGATCCAATCTAGAGGTGGCAAGCTATCAATCAAACACTTTCCTTATGCCTAGACACAATAAAATTTTGTTTAATGAATAATAGCATCATGAACTGACATAGGATGATGATCAAAGATGTTTGGAAATTTTGTTGTCTTTGTTTCTCTATATATATATATATATAGATTTCATAGTAGTTAGTCCACTAATTTAGGCGGTATATGAATTTTTATTAACTGTTAGAAAATTAAAATTATTTTTCATATACAATGATAGAAATTTTAGCATACATTACTGTTAATGTAGGATATTTTAGAATTTTTTTAAACAATACTTGAGAGTATAAGCTTCAATATATGTAGCACTTAACGTAACTTAATATTCTTGTAGAGTACCGACATATTTTGAGAAAAAATCAAAAATATGAAAATCTTGTCTATATGCATAGTTTCATCATGTGCTGACATATGATGATGGTCAAAGAGGTTTTAAATCTTTTTGTCTCCGGTTTTTCCAGGAATAGAGATTCCGTAGCGGTAAGCACACTTATTTAGACACTATATGAATTTTAACTAACTTAATTGTTAATAAATTTGAACGATGTCAATATACCATGAAATAGAAATTATCATACATTAATAAAAAATATGAAGTGATTAACTAACTATAAAGAGGATAAATAGGATTACAAGTCAAAAGTGACATATAAAATTATGGCGTAAGAAATCTTAGAAAAGGAAAATATTCCTTAGTAAATATAAATATTGAACAGATCTAGTCAATGCACGGAATCTCAGGTTGACTGCAAGTGAACCCTTCATAGTCCACTTTCCAGATTCAATGAATCTTCAGCATGTCCCGGGGACAGGGTCAGTACGCGAACATTAACAGTCCAAACTAGCCGGAAATGAAGTTGCACCGCCTATCTTGAAATATACTAGGTCAAATTGAGTTTTGTTACGACCATCCTTCTTAGAATGCAAAACAGGTCGGGAAAAGTTTGATTCAGTCTGGGGAATTCGATCGTTTGGTCAGGCAGTACGGGCAGTATAGATTGGAAAGGAAGTGCGATGGACTGTAGAAGAATTAGTGCGTCTGTTTTGGATTCTGCTTCAACCGTTCATCTTGAAATTGAAATAAGGCCGGTGAAAACAAAATTCAGTACGGTGAAATCGATCATCTGGCCATGGTTCCAGCCAAAGCTCCCATCCGGCTACATGCAGGACAGTCCAGTATAGTATCTGGTCAGTCTGTCCGGTACATTTAGGGTTTAAATAAAAATATTGACCAGATCTGGTCAAGGCACGAAATCACAGGTCGAGTCCAAGTGAACCCTTCATATTCCACTGTCCAGATTCAATAAATCTTCAGCAAGTCACGCGGACATGGTCAATACGCGAACATGACAGACCAAAATAGCCGGAAATGAAGTTGCCCTGCCTATCTTGAAATGTACGCGGTCAAATTGAGTTCTGTCACGACCATCCTTCTTAGAATGCAAAACATGTCGAGAAAGCGGCGATTCAGTCCGGAGAATCCGATCGTCTGGTCGGGCGGTACGGGCAGTATACACCGGAACTGAAGTGCGATGGACCTTAGAAGAATTGATGCGTCCGTTTTGAATTCGGCTTTGACCGTTGATCTTGAAATTGAAATTAAGACAGTGAATACAAAATTTAGGGTTTGGGGTTTAGGCAGGCGGTACGGGCAGTATAAACCGGAAATGAAGTGCGATGGACCGTAGAAGAATTGGAGCGTCCGTTTTGAATTCCGCTTCGACCGTTCAACTTGAAATTAAAATTAGGACGGTGAATACAAAATTTAGGGTTTAGGGTTTAGGCAGGCGGTACGGGCAGTATAGACCGGAAATGAAGTGCGATGGACCGTAGAAGAATTGGTGCGTCCGTTTTGAATTCCGCTTCGACAGTTCATCTTGAAATTGAAATTAGGACGGTGAACACAAAATTCAAGGGTTTAGGGTTTAGGCGGGCGGTACGGGCAGTATTGACCGGAATAGAAGTGCGATGGACCGTAGAAGAATTGGTGCGTCCGTTTTGATTTCCGCTTCGACCGCTCATCTTGAAATTGAAATTAGGACGTTGAAGACAAAATTTAGGGTTTAGGGTTTCGGTGGGCGGTAAGGGCAGTATAGACCAGAAATGAAGTGCGATGGACCGTAGAAGAATTGGTGCGTCCGTTTTGATTTCCGCTTAGACCGTTCATCTTGAAATTAAAATTAGGACGGTGAAGACAAAATTTATGGTATAGGGTTTCGGGGGGCGGTACGGGCAGTATAGACCGGAAATGAAGTGCGATGGTCCGTAGAAGAATTGGTGCGTCCGTTTTGAATCCCGCTTCGACCGTTTATCTTGAAATTAAAATTAGGACGGTGAACACAAAAATCAAGGGTTTAGGGTTTCGGCGGGCGGCACGGCAGTATTGACCGGAAATGAAGTGCGATGGACCGTAGAAGATATGGTGCGTCCGTTTTGATTTCCGCTTAGACCGTTCATCTTGAAATTAAAATTAGGACGGTGAAGACAAAATTAAGGGTTTAGGGTTTCGGTGTGCGGTACGGGTAGTATTGACCGGAACTGAAGTGCGATGGACTGTAGAAGAATTGGTGCGTCCGTTTTGATTTCCGCTTCGACCGTTCATATTGAAATTAAAATTAGGATGGTGAATACAAAATTTAGGGTTTAGGGTTTCGGGGGGCGGTACGGGCAGTATTGACCGGAAATGAAGTGCGATGGACCGTAGAAGAATTGGTGCGTCCGTTTTGAATTCCGCTTCGACCGTTCATCTTGAAATTAAAATTAGGACGGTTAACACAAAATTTAGGGTTTAGGGTTTCGGCGGGCGGTATGGGCAGTATTGACCGGAAATGAAGTGCGGTGGACCGTAGAAGAATTGGTGCTTCCGTTTTGATTTCCGCTTCGACCTTTCATCTTGAAATTAAAATTAGGACGGTGAAGATAAAATTAAGGGTTTAGGGTTTCGGCGGGCGGTACGGGTAGTATTGACCGGAACTGAAGTGCGATGGACCGTAGAAGAATTGGTGCGTCCGTTTTGATTTCCGCTTCGACCGTTCATCTTGAAATTAAAATTAGGACGGTTAACACAAAATTTAGGGTTTAGGGTTTCGGCGGGCGGTACGGGCCGTATTGACCGGAAATGAAGTGCGATGGACCGTAGAAGAATTGGTGCGTCCGTTTTGAATTCCGCTTCGACCGTTCATCTTGAAATTAAAATTAGGATGGTGAATACAAAATTTAGGGTTTAGGGTTTCGGGGGGCGGTACGGGCAGTATTGACCGGAAATGAAGTGCGATGGACCGTAGAAGAA